>OX451736.1:234989231-235229636 GCA_948472305.1 Vicia faba
ATTTTTGAAATCAACAGAGTAGTGTGAGTCAACATATACTGTCTCAGCCGGCGAGCAGCCCATACCAAAGCGCAGCAAGTTTTCTCGAGCAGTGAGTACCGGGTCTCACAGTCGGTAAACTTTTTGCTAACGTAATAAATGGTGTGTTCTTTTCGCCCAGACTCGTCATGCTGCCCTAGCACACACCCCATTGAGTTGTCAAGTACTGTCAAGTATAAGATTAGAGGTCTCCCTTCAACCGGCGGCATAAGAATGGGTGGTTCTTGGAGATACTCTTTGATCTTTTCGAAAGCGGCCTGACATTCATCGTTCCAACGTACTACTTGATCTTTCTTCAGCAGTTTGAAGATTGGCTCACAGGTAGCAGTTAGATGTGAGATGAATCGGGCAATGTAGTTCAAACGTCCTAGAAAGCCTCCGACTTCTTTCTCTGTCTTGGGAGTTGGCATCTCTTGTATGGCTTTCACTTTGGCAGGGTCCACTTGAATGCCTTTGTCGCTTACGACGAAGCCTAGCAATTTTCCAGATCTCACCCCGAAGGTGCACTTGTTTGGGTTCAACCTTAGCTTGTACAACTTCAGACGGTCAAACAGCTTCCGTAGATGGTCAAGGTGTTCCTCCTCAGTTTGGGACCTTGCAATCATATCATCGACGTACACTTCTATCTCGTGATGGATCATGTCATGAAATAAAGCAACCATGGCACGTTGGTAGGTTGCCCCAGCATTTTTTAACCCAAAAGGCATGACCTTGTAGTAAAAGGTGCCCCACTGAGTAACAAAAGTGGTCTTCTCCATGTCTTCAGGAGCCATCTTGATTTGATTATAACCGGAGAAACCGTCCATGAAGGAGAATACTTTATGCTGAGCAGTGTTGTCAACCAGAACGTCGATATGAGGCAGAGGGAAATCATCCTTAGGGCTCGCCCTGTTCAAATCCCTGTAATCAACACACATTCGGACCTTACCGTCCTTCTTCGGTACTGGAACCACGTTGGCAACCCACTGAGGGTAAGAATTCACTGCTAGAAACCCGACATCAAATTGTTTCATAACCTCAGCTTTGATTTTCTCGGACATTTCTGGACGCATACGGCGGACCTTCTGTTTACCCGAAGGGCAGTCTTCCTTGGTAGGCAGGTGATGAACCACAATGTCGGTATCCAACCCAGGCATGTCTTCGTAAGACCAGGCAAAGATTTCCACATAGTCATGCAACATCTGAATCAACCGTTGTTTCACACTGAGCTCTAGATTGGCACCAATCTTGACTTCCTTTCTGTCTGTTTCAGTACCCAGATTTACCGTTTCCACTGGCGCTTCATGTGGCTGAATGGCCCTTTCTTCCTGGAGTAGTAGTCTTGCAAGTTCACCAGGCACTTCGCAATCATCTTCACCTTCGTCTTCGGCTAAGTTGATCGGATTTTCTAAGTCATAACTGGCGGTAGCAGAGTCGTTACCAGTGAGATCCAGAGTGGATTGGAACCTGTATAAGTGAGTGTGTGTAAATATAGCTGTTTTGCAATATATAATAAAGAAAGAAAAGGAGCGCAAGATTTTGAAATGCAACAAACGTCCAATGTTTTTATTGATGATATATGAAAATGACACACAAAAGCCCTCACAAATGAAGCCACGGTGCCTCGGGTAAGACACCGAGCCATAAAAAGTTTCAACATATTGTTTATTACAAATTCAAAACAAAAGAGTTTATTACTGAGTGACAAAAGTAATAGGTGTGAAGTCTTTGGCAGTCCAGTTGCTTGGTCCACCGTCGGTTGTTGGGTAGATCCAGCTGTCGAATTCAGATTCCTCCACGTCGTCTTTAATAGCATTTACTCCCGGGTTGGTGATGAACACAGGAGGTCTTCCAATCCTTGCCTTACGAACAACCCTCTGAGCCTCTGCAGTGAAACCCAGACCAAACTTGTCAGTCTTTGGAGTGAAATCAGGAAGTCGGCCCCAGTTTGCGCACTCACCCTTCTCAATAACAGCCCGGGCATCCTTTAAGGAAGTCATCTTCAAAGGAGGGTCTTCAATCACAGTTTCCGCTGATGCCAGTGTCTGAGGCACCTCTTCAAAGTGTTGAAAGGGGGTTTCAATGAATTCCCCATCCATTTCTATGTACCGGAACGAGTTAAGGTGGCTGACCATATACTCTTCCTCCCCCTGAACTGTAAGAATCTTCCCTTTGACCGGGTATTTCAGCTTCTGATGTAGTGTGGAGGTCACCACTCCAGCCTTGTGGATCCATGGACGACCCAGCAAACAAGAATAGGATGGTCGGATATCCATCACATAGAAAGTAGAATCAAAGACTTGAGAACCAACCCTGATTGGAATGTCAACTTCACCATGCACCATCCTTTTCGACCCGTCAAAGGCCCGGACAACAATGTTACTTGGCTTGAGCTCTAAACCCTCACAATCTAACCTGTCTAGAGCCTTCTTCGGTAAGAAGTTCAATGAATAACCGGTGTCTACCAACACATGGGCAAGAGTAGTGCCCCTGCATTCAATGGAGACATGCAGGGCGTCGTTATGGTTCTTTCCTTTGGCGGTCAGATCGGCGTCAGAGAAGCCCAACCCATTATCGGCAGTCAAGTTGGCCATACAATCGGTAAATTGATCAGCAGACGTTTCTTGTGGCACATGGACCGTCTTCAGGAAGGAAATCAGAGCCTTGGCATGGGCCTCTGAACACAACAACAGTGATAGCATAGAAATCTTTGATGGGGTGTGCCCCAGCTGCTCAACTACGTTGAAATCACTCTTCTTAATGATCTTGAGGATCTCTTCCATCTCTTGCTGGGAAGCCTCAACAGTGGTTGTCTTTGGTGCCTCCGTCAGGGCAGGCAAATCAGTAACAATCCCTTTGCCCCGAGCGTCAGATGACTCGGCAGCAGGGGTAGAAACAAGAACTTGAAGGGAAGCAGGCACACTTGTAGGTGTGATGACAAGAGGTCTTTGAATAAGTGGAGGTGCAATATCGGGTGAGAACAATCTACCACTGCGAGTAACTTTGGCAGGCCCGGTGATGTTGCTGACACCAGTACTAGTATCAAACTCTTGCTTTACTCCAAGAACATAAACATCTGCCCCATAGTGCCATGGGAAAGCTTTGTCGGATGTATAAGGGAGAGGCCCCGGAACAGTGATGATGATAGGAGCAATCTTCTGAGTGGACATGATTTTGACAGGCTTCTTCGAAGGAGCCTTAGGAGGGTTGTTGAAAATAGTAACAATAGACACTTCTTCAGCAGGGACAGTAGGAACAACAATCTTTTCGAACAAGATTTCTTTGCTATCCATCAGGCTTTGGATACCTGATTTCAGCAAAGGACAACCAACAGGTGAAACAACACATAGAAGGCAACCTTTACCACATCCCGGAAATAAACCGGCCATCAACAGGTTCCTTTTGACAGTCATCAACGGAGTAACAATCTCTTCCACGGAGGCTACATACCGGTCTTCTTCCACAGCATTCACTCCATGCTGGGGCATGGGAGCAGTCACAACATTGGGCCTCTCGGGCGCCTCAAACTGTATTTCTTTGGCATCAATAAGGTCATGAACCTTATTCCTCAGAGCCCAACAATCATCCGTAGTATGCCCCGGGCTATCAGAGTGATAAGCGCAACGGGCGTTGGGGTTGTACTTTGGAGAAGCTGTGTTCACTACCTTCGGAGCTTCTCTGACAGTTACCAGATTGGTTGACAGTAGTTGCGGCAATATCTGAGACAGGGTCATACTGAGCCGAGTGTACTGCCTTTTGGGTCTCTCACCCCTTGGTTGGTTGAATTGCTGAGGAGAAGTAACAGGCTTTAAGATTACCAACGCGTTGACAGCTTGGCGACGCTCCGGCTTAATTTGTCTTCTGGGACCATAAACAGCACTGGCTTCCTTCTTGAAGGGCTTCTTTTCAGTATTCGCGGAGGCACCTTTCTGTATCTTCCCCGACTTGATACCAACTTCTATTCTCTCACCAGTCAAGATCAAATCTGTAAACCCAACAGAGGAATTTCCAATCAGATGGTTGAAGAACGGACCAGACAGGGTCCCTAAGAACATGTCAACAAGTTCACAGTCAGTCAAAGGTGGCTGCACCCTTCCAGCCAGGTCTCTCCACTTTTGCGCATACTCCTTGAATCCTTCGCCCGTCCCTAGTGACATACCCTGGAGTTGGGTACGCGTGGGAGCAAGGTCAGAATTGTACTGATACTGCTTATAAAAAGCAGTAGCCAAGTCCTCCCAGTTTCGGATACTGGCTCCATCCAGTTGATAGAACCATTCGAGTTGAGCCCCTGAAAGGCTATCCTGAAAGAAATGGATCCAAAGGTTCTTGTCTGCAGTGTAAGGTTGGATCTTCCTTACATATGATCTAAGATGCATCTTCGGGAAGGACAGCCCATCATATCTTGCAAAAACTGGTACTTTGAACTTCGGGGGGATCACAATTCCAGCAACTAATCCCAAATCTTCGAAATCTAAGCCGAGAACTCTCTGCAGCTCCATAGCTGCCAACCTGTCTTCCAAGCTTTTGTACTTATCATCGGCGGGCGGGTATTGTTGCTCAGAGTAGTCTTTGTTTTCTTCAGCCTCTCCTTCTTCAGCTTCGGATTCGGAAGGTACCGCAACCGTATTCCCTTTACTGGTTCCCTCTTCAGATGTAGGGGGAAATTCAAGAACTCTTCTTGCTTCACCCTCAAACCTTCTTCCTAGGGTAGCCACCCCGACTCTCTTTTTCTTCTTTTTCACTTGCTCTTTGTTCCCAAGCAGGGCCTTCAGATCCTCCTGACCCTTTGCCAAGGTCATCAGGAGATGTTGAAACTGTGAGTTTTGAGACTGCAAGTCCTTGACCGTCTATTCGAGATCCATTTTACTGAAATAAACAGCAGAAAGATAAGGAAACCTGGTGTGGAGACCTGCTTATGCACATGATGAATGATATGTTTGTTTATGCAATGCATTCAAGGATTTAGAAAATTCAAAATTGTTGCAAACAAAAGGAACACACATCATATTAATAAGAAGAAATTTGTCAGTACATAAATGCCCCATGGGCCAAATATTACAAAAACTTCTCAAGGTAAAAAGACGTTGCGCATCCTCTTTGGTGCGATGTAGGTGTTAAGGGTCTCTTCCTCGTGAAGTCGGCGGGTAAGATCCAAAACCTTCTTCTCACTGGCGTAGAAGCTGGCTTCAAAAGTATTTCGTTCCTCCTTGAGTTGGATCCAACTCTTCTGCATCTCCTCCCAAGATGTAGGCATGTCAGGATATAGGATGGTGTAGGGAACCTCTCCTTCCTTAACGGACTCTTTAATCACAGGGAGAACATGAGGATAAGGCATCATTAGACTCTGGGCTCGGGTTCGTACCCACTTGAGATAAGGCTCAAGAGGGATGGAGTTCTTGTGCCCCAGTGTCTTGCTGTCTACCTTGTTAGGCATCCTCCAAGCTCTGATGAATCTTTGGCGAAGTCCTTGCGCATCGTTGTCGAAGTCAAAAACTAGGCCAGGAATCAACATGTCGTGAGGGCCATCCCTCCGTGCATATCAAAATTGTCTCAAAGCTAGACAAGGGTTGTAGGTAATGCCTCCTCTAATGCCAAGCAATGGAACATTAGGGAACTCTCCACAACGATCGACGATGATGACATTTTCTCTGGACCGAGAACACCAATGTACATCAGAGTGAGTGAGGGTCATCAACCGTTGTGACCACCTTAAGCCTTGGTCATTCTTCAAGACAGATTGTGGAAGTTGCGAAATAAACCACCTTGCAAGGAGAGGAGTACAGCACATGAGAACACCCCTCTTTCTCATTGTTCGTGTGTAAAATGAGTGAAGAATGTCCCCAAGCAATTTTGGTATTGGATTCCTGGATAAGAAGATCTTGACGGCGTTGACATCTATAAGCTGGTCAGGATTTGGGAACAAGACCAACCCATAAATGAGGAGTGCCACAATTTCTTTAAAGGCTTGTAGGTCCAATGAATTCCAACACTCTTGTGCCTTCTCAAACAAGAACTTTTCCAAGAAGCCTTTGACACCGCTTCTAGTTTCCCAATGCCCCTTGATGTCAGATGGTTGAAAGTGTAGTGCTTGAGCAACATCTTCAGGCTTTGGTTCTTTTTCCGTACCGTTGTAGGGTAGTTGATTAAGAATAGGAATTCTCAGGAGTTGAGAAAATTCCTCCAAAGTGGGCACCAATTGGTAGTCGGGGAAAGTGAAACAGTGGTGAAGGGGGTCAAAGAACTGGAACAACACCTTTACCATGTCCTCTTCAATGCTAGTGTTGACTAGGCTGAGCAGTCTACCATGTCTTTCACTGAAGGGAGAGCTTTCCGGAATTCTGGATGTGAGCTCCTTGAGTTGAGGAGGGATTCGCACAAGGTTGACTTGGATGGTTTTCCTACGAAGAATTTCCATGACCTACAAAACAAGAACAAAGATGAAGATCTAAACCCTTGAAATGGTTAGTGAATGCATATGATGCTTCATGATGCTCATGATGTATACACAAACAAATGTACAAGCAATTCACACAAAACCCTAGTTTCAGGCTTGCATGGGGTTTCATAGGTAAGTACCCTCTTGAGTGTAGTTGGCTTAAAAACCTGTCCTATAAATAGTAACCGGGTTCTAAGGAGCTCAATATCATTGGATTGTTTTCCATGTTCATTGTTTTGGTTTAGCCGCTTAACTAGCGATCAAAATATTCCAAGAAAACAACTCTCAATGAGTGTAGTATCGAGTATCTACCAACTTCGGACTGCACCAAAGCCGGTCATCTCACTACCCCTAATAAAAGGCCAAGATGGTCAAGTAAGGTTCTAGGTCATTAGTGCTTAGTGACATCACTCAGCGGCCCCGTACTCTCCTTGATTGAACTCAAGGGTTACCGGTACTCACAAATATGTCGCACTAATATAGCTATTGCTTCAACCGTGTTGGTATACCCCACACAGTTTCCACAACGTATTGCTATCTATGAATGTTTCCCCAAATCCGGGTGTAGGATTTCAAGCCCAAACAAGAGAACCAAAATGTAAAGAAAACAAAGCAAACAATTAGTCATGCAAGAGGGTGATCTAAGCCCTAAGGTTACTCCACTTTAAAATTTTCCCCAGCAGAGTCGCCAGTTCTGTGATACAGTGGGAGAACTGACTTGGGTTTTGCGTTTGTTTTCGCAAATGTTTCGGTTGAGCAAGAGTCGTCACCAACTTTTTATTTTATCCTAAAGGAAAGGTTAAAAAGCACAGCAAAAACCTTTGAGATGTTTTCTTGGGTTCGGGGAGTAGATTATAGAAAGGGAAGGTATTAGCACCCTTTCTATCCATGGTTATCCATGGGCTCTTAGTTACTTGCTTAGATCACTTGCCTTTGATTTTCAATTGTTTGAAATGGTGCTTTGTGTGTGGGTTTGAAAATGTTTTGAAAAGAGGCCATTTGTGGTGGCAACCTTTGTAATGATCCATGTTGGGATGTATACAAAGGTGTACTTATCTTTTGAAAAGTTTTCAATGTTTTTTTTGAAAGTTGTTTTTTGAAAGTGTGTTGTGATGTGGATTTTGAAAAGAAGGCAAGGATTGTTTTGCAAGTTTGATTCAAGTAACTAAGAGTCGTCTACCCCTAAATTTACTCAAAGGTTTTCTCTATGTTTTAACCCTTTTAACAATTTTGTTCCACCATTGTATTTGGTGGACAATCTTGTGTTAGGATGTTAACGGGACGGGCGCGGGTCATCGTTTAGACCATGATTGCAATAGTGCCAAGTGTCTTTGGGCAATTTTTCCTTTAAGGGACTTGATCATTTTTAGGCAACTTTCGAAAGCGTCATCGAGGGACTATGATCATTTGAATTGTTTTGTTTTTGCCAAAGACCCTCAACATGCAACATGGCCCATTTATTGAAGGCAACAAGTGGAGTAACCCTAGGGGTACAAGTGTGATTGGTGTTATCCATTTTCATGCTTTGTTATCTTTGAATTAGGTCAAACTAATTGTTATTTGATTTTTGCATACAAAACCCTAAGTCTATCATGGCATATTTAGAAAGCTTTTAAATGCGGAAAATAAAAGTCCTAAATTATTACAACACAATTATGGGATGGGGGGTACAAATGTTCAAATGGGGATAATTAGCAAGAAAAATTAAATCTAAACTATTACATCCAAATTGAATATACAAATTAATTAATTGCACAATAATTAAATAAAATACAATAAAATATGCAAGATGCGAAAAATGATTTTTATATGTATGTAAAAGGTATTTTTTATGTGACAAATAAACAAAAATAAAAAGGAATAATTTTGGATATTTTTACATTTTAGGGCAAACCCTAATTTTGCTAAATAAAAGGTATTAATTATTTATTATATACAACATTTATTAATTATGTACAAAAAATAAATAAAAAGGAAGTATATTGTAAAACGTGATTTTTTAAGTTAAATATTAATAAAAATAAAAATGTATTATTTTTGTATTTTTGTCCTAGATATTCTAATAAATATATATGTATTTATATTATTTACTAAACATATTAAATATGTACAAAAATAAAATATTTAATATTTACAAAAAAAGTATGTTTTTTTTAGAAAATGTTTTCAAAAGATAAAAGAAAATAAAAATCAGAAAATAAAAATGTATTTGTATTATTTTAGTATTTAAAATAAAAGGATATATGTGTTATTTACATGTATAAATTCAAATAAAACAAACAAAAATCCAAATAAAATGCAAAAATGGTTGAAAAAATGTTTTTAATATTTTTTATATTTTGGAAAAAAATAATAAGTCAGAAACAAAAAGAAAAAGTCAAAAAATGATAAAAATAAACACAATGGGCCAAGGGGGTGCAAGTGTGGAAAAGTGGTGCAAATAGAAAAATGAAACAGGCCCAGCCCAGAAGAACTTTGTCTTCAACCTCTGGCCAGATTCAAACAAAAAACACGCGCCTTCTTGTTCATCTCCCTAACTCCTGATTCTTTGATCCTTTGACAAATCTTAAAACATGAAACTTGTAGAGCTTGAAGTCACGATTCTAAACATATAAAAAAGTTAATCTAACTCTCAGAAATGAGAGAGAATTTCTTCTCCCCCAATTCTTGACCTAGTTTTTTTCCAGATGTTCAGATTCAAAATACTCTTAGCACACACAATATAAATGAAAAGTAACTATATGGATGGCTTCAGGGCTATGATTAGAACATGTTTTCTTCACAAACTTAAACCTAACTATGCCTGGATAGAGAGATAGAAGTTCAAAAACTTACCTGTTCAGCTTGATTCGTGTATGACAATGGAGGTACTTTCAATGCAATGTGAGGACTTGTATAGCTTGCTTGAAGTTCAGGGATGCTTCTCCAATGCTTGGTGTGCTTTGAATCTTGCTGTATCAAGCTACAAAAGTCAACCTGCAAGAGAGAAAAGTAAAAATGGCAAAACTGGTTAGGGGTGTTACAGTTCGTGTCCAATGCTTGGGATAGTTTGTATGGGTGGTAGGGAGTGTGTATGAAGTGGTTTGGATGAAAATGCACGATGGAAATGAGCTGGCCAAGTCAAAGTGCAGAATGCCCTGTTTTGTGCAGCAAGATGGTGATTTTCTGTATGAGGAGGGATCAAGGGTTCTTTGGTCGTGTTTTAGGTCTGTTAGGGAGTATGGAAAGTGTGGAGAAAGTTTGTTTTAGTTCTTGCTTGCAGGAATGAGAGCTGTTGTTCAATATGCCAAGTTTCTTCCTTTGTAAGCAAAAGTTGCCAAGTTGGTTTACAAGCTTATGCAGGCCCCCTAAACATGCTGCAAAGTTAGTCTTGATCAGTGGGATTAGTTCAATAACTTGTGCCTCAGAGATTTGCATTGTACTTCTTTGATTCATGTTTTGACATAAAGCCATACTTTACAAGAATAGATAAGTCACTTTTTCCAAATATGGCTTGATTCTTCATGTAATGTCCAAATGCACAAAATAATGCTAGAACACAATGGATTGACATTTAATTATTGAGTGTAAATGAGATTAGAGGCCTGTAACTAGCTTGTGCAAGCTGATTTCAAAAAATGCAAAGTGTATGAACATGCCTTTGGCCATGAATCAAAGTGACTTTTGCCCATATTGACAAATTCGATTCTCCCTAACCACAAGGGTGTTTGAGAAGTTCTTGGACATTTTGGAAAGCTTGGAATGTGTACTATAATCCATCTTCGTAATGCAAGTTGAAATTCCAAGTGGAAGTATGTGAAAAGTGGCCATGAAGTTAGGCAAAAATCCTGCCTAAAATAGGTTAAAAAATTTCTAAGTTAAGAATGTTTTGCACCCTTGTTCCAAAAATCATAACTTGAGCTACAAGCTTCTTTTGAGGAAACTTTGTGAATCAAAGTTGTAGATTTTGCAATGGACTGTAACTTTCATGTTTTTAGTTTTGTTTGAATCCAAATGTATCTTGATGAAAAGATGGGACAAAGTTAGGAAAAAATTAGGAAATTTCATAACTTAGAAAATTTCTAAGTTATGAAATTTCTTCATTTCAAACCCTAATTTGTAATTTTTGATTTCTTGATGAACAAGTTTCATAATTTGACATGTCTTGATGAAAAATGAACCTTGGCACTTGCTTTTGAGCAAAAAGTCAAAGTTTAACTTTTCAGTATACAGTCAATTTTGGCTCAGTTGACTGGAAAATTCATCTGTCAATCTTGTGCATTTGGGATCTTTTGGACTTGTTGAATGTGTCAAGACCATGTAATTGGGTCCTTGAGTCCATATGTGAGCTTGGTTTGCCATTGGCTAGGTCAAACAGTCAAAAATTGCCTTTGTGCAGTCAAAACCCTAAAAATGACCATTTTGCCCTTTTGGTGATCTGATCAAATTTCTTGTGGAATTGTGATCCAAACTTGACCAAATGATTCATATGAGTTCATAATGTTGACGTGGGTCAAAAATCATGAGGTTTGACTGTCAATTGACCACAGTTGACTTTTTCCCCAATACAACTGATTTCTAGGTCAACTGTCCAACTGACTCGGCAAAGATTGGAATCAAGGCTTGAAACTTGGTATGTATAAACTTGTGAGTTCAACATGAAGCATGAAAGTCATTTTAGGCATTTTAGGTCAAAAAATCTTTGTGAAAACACAAACCCTAATTTGGGTCAACAGTGCAAGGAGGAGTCTTGAGCAGAGTAAACCCTAACTTGATCTTGAGCTTCAAAGGTCTTGTGGTGAGAAAATAATGATGAAATGGGAGGGAAAATTTTGGAGTACAACAGTGTTCTCGGGCAGCCAATTTCGTGTTCTCTAGTGTATGAGGGTGTTGTGTTTATATAGAGGAGAAATTTAGGTAAAAAATAATGGAAGAAATCTCATGGCATCAATTGCATGATTTGTTTCCAAAATTCATTTGAAAAACTTTCCAAACTTGTGAAAATCTTGTCTTAATGATATTTGCTTGGTTATCACGATTTTGACAGCTTGCTATGAGCTACTTGGACCCCAAGAAATTCAAATCTTAAGCCTTACATGCCTTGTGCATTAATCTTGTATTTTATTTGATTTAATTTGAGTTTAAATGAATAAAACAAAAAATAAATGAAATAAAAATTAAAATAATGCATGGACAGGTTTAGGGGTTCTTAATCATGTTGTAAACACGTTCAAACCTTAAAACCTAGGCCCATTAGTCCACAAGTTCAATATTTCTCAATTTGCACTTCATGCACTTTCTCAAAAATTTTCCAACTTTAGCAATGCATGTCTCTCTCAATTTTAACACTATGAGGGTGTTCTTAGACTTTTTAGAGATCTTAGGACGTCCTCTAAACAACCCTTTTGGTTTCATCTCAATTGGATCTTCCATGTTCATGTAAGAAGCTTTGACCCAAAAGGTGTTTTTGTTGACTTTTTGAAAGGACCCATAATGTCTGAGCTTGCATCTTTCAATTGATACATTTATTGAACTTGAGGGATGAAGAGAATTTGTAGGGAATTGGATTATCTTCAAAATGAGCCTTGGTGGAAAAATTTCCGATAAAGTATGAGAAAGTTATGGTTGGTCAAAGTTCAGTTGACTTTTCCTATTGAAACCCTAATTAGCAATTTTTGACTTTTGATAAGTTAGGAGCATTTCTTGAGGAATCATGATCAACCCTTGATAAAATTATGGATATAACTTCAAAATGTTGATGTTGACAAAAAATCTTGAAGTTTGATTGTATATAGGCCAAAGGTTGACTTTTGACCTAGTATAGTTGATTTTCAAGCATTTGAGCAGTTGACTGAGCAAACTTGTTGTGCAGGGCATGAAATTTGGCATGGACAATCTTGAAGAAATATTAGTACCATGGAAAAAATTTTAGACCTTTGGATCTCACATATCTTGGTGAAAAGTGAAACCCTAATTAGAGGTTCATTGCCTTAGGAGGAGAATTCGCCTGGTCAATTCTTGGTCATCTATGGGCAAGTTAGGGACCTCAATGGGCATGTGTTGAGTAAAATGAGAGAGAATATTTAGGGGTACAACATCTGCCACTGTTCAATTTTCTTAAACCTGAGAATGTAGATTGGCTTGTCTATCTTTCGTGATCTGAAGGTGGAAGATGATTGAACACTAAAGTGCTCAGAAATTTGCACTCGATGACGTGTTAGTTGACTGTGTAGGGAATGGGCTTAAATATCCATTTGGAAAAGATGAAAAAAGACTGTCAGAGATGGGCTTAAAGATGCCATCTAGAAAATATGACGGAGAGTCGTCGAAGATGGGCTTAAAGATGCCATCTAGGGAACAATGTTGATTTCATGAGACATTCTTTCTTAGGGATTCCTATTCCTATTGTTGAGGAGGACTCCGCTAAGGAATGTTGGTCTCTATTTTGGGAAATAAAGTTTAGGAGCTTCAATTGTCCATTACTCTACTGGGGAGTCATCTCTTGACTGGAGAGGAGAAAGTGAACTGCTATCTGGTCAGGATCCAGGCTTCACAACAGCTTGCTGGGGATAATGGAATTAACTATTACCTGGAAATGTATTAGAAAAATCCTGTGTACGGGTGTTCCAGGATGAGTCCGTGTTAGTCTGTATCTAGAGGTATATGAAAAGGTACCCGAGTAGGGCTATTTTAGGAGATATATGAGAGGGAGCCTGGGTAGGGCAGCTTCAGGATGAGTTCCGGTAAAACTGCATCTGGAAATTGTGAGAAGGAACCTGGGTAGGATTGCCTCAGGATGAGTCTGTGTAAAACTGTATCTGGAAATTGTGAGAAGGAACCTGGGTAGGTTTGCTTTAGGATGAGTCCGTGTAAAACTACATCTGTAAATTCAAGAGAAGGAACCTGGGTAGGGTTGCCTCAAGATGAGTCAGTGTAAAACTTCATCTGGAGATTGTGAGAAGAAACCTGGGTAGGGTTGCTTTAAGATGAGTCCGTGTAAAACTGCATCTGGAAATTCAAGAGAAGGAACCTGGGTAGGGTTGCCTCAGGATGAGTCCGTGTAAAACTGCATCTGAAAATTCAAGAGAAGGAACCTGGGTAGGGTTGCCTCAAGATGAGTCAGTGTAAAACTGCATCTGGAAATTTAAGAGAAGGAACTTGGGTAGGGTTTCTTCAGGGTGAGTCCGTGTAAAACTTCAGAAGGATGGAGAAGGAACCTGTGTAAGATTTCTTCATTATGAGCCTGTGTAAAGCTGTATTTGGAATTCAGAAGAAACCCGTGTAAGATTGCTTCATGATGAGCCCATGTAAAGCTGTATTTGGAAGTCAGAAGAAACCCGTGTAAGATTGCTTCATGTTGAGCCCGTGTAAAGATGTATTTTGAAGTAAGAAGAAACCCGTGTAAGATTGCTTCATGTTGAGCTAGTGTAAAGCTATATTTGGATGTCAGAAGAAACCCATGTAAGATTGCTTCATGATGAGCCCGTGTAAAGCTGTATTTGGTTGCACAGATAATTACTCTGTTTTGTTTTAGGAGCTAATCCTGGACCTGTTGAAAATTGTTGATGATAAATATCTGTTGATTGATCTTTCCTAAAAAGGTAAAGCATAATAGTATGCAATGTCGTGATGTAAGAAATGCATTGTGTAATGGTGTTCTCAAAATAAATGAGATTGAGATGTATGCATTTGTATTGAAGATGCTATGAAGTTTGTAGAATGATATATGAATGCAATATGTGAATATATCAGTTGTTCTATTACAACTCTGTTGAATTAGGGAAAATAAATCCATGATTGCAACTGGCGATGAAGAATGTAGGTCTTCAGATTTTGTTGAAGCTGAACTGCTGGGAGATGATCTTCCGTTGTTAGAGAAATAAAATCTATTGGGGAAGGAAAGCTTTATGCACAACCTGAGGATTTTGTGAAATCCTATTGGGGAATCCTGAGAAGTTTGATGACTTTAATGGGGAAAACCTGATGTCGGAGCAGTAGTTGGAAATTCCTGTTTTGCCGGGGATACAAGAACACCTGATATCCCTAGGTTGTAAGCTGAGGATATGGAGGCGACTTTTTAGTAAGATGCCCTTGCCTCTGTACCTGATGAAGGAAGTACCTGCAGAGACTTTGTGGATGGTTTAAGTGTCATCCCAACTCCTGGGGTGCTTGGTAAATGCTGATAAGGATGATAAGTCTTTTAATGATAAAAAAATGACAAGATGATGGGACATAGTCATACGTTTTTAATCCCCAACTTTTGCATGGACCGCCCTTTCGGGTTTTCAGTCCACCAGGATACCCTTTTTTGCTCAAGCTTCCTTTTCAGGCTTTTGACTTACCGGGTGTATAACTTTTTTGTATATATCCCTAATTTTTCCTGAACTCTTTTGGTTCGCCGGGATGCCTTTAATTTTGCCTAGGCCTATTAACCTAGCGGGTCTTTTTCGTGCGTAGTATTTTCTGACTATGTCCGCGCTCATAGGATGTGGAGAGTTGTCACCGTCTATGACAACAAGTGTTGTAGAAATTCCAGAAAATGTTTATGTGATCACATGTTCCCTTTCATACGTGGGAGCATGTGTGGGGCTGCTTCAGGATGAATCTGGTGCACCTGATGTTTGATCAAGTTTCTGATAGTCTTGAATTTCCTAGGTATCTTTTCTAAGAACTGTCATAGAAGGATTCGAAGACATGCTACTAACACCATCTGATACACTGACACAGACAAGCAATTTGGTGGTAAAATTATGGCAACAGATACTTAATGTCACAGTGAATGTTATGACACCGTATCTGACAAACTTGTACACACTCCAAAACAGAATTTAAAATACAGTAAAGAACCCAGTCAATTGTTAACCCAGTTCAGTGTGTAATAACACCTACTCTGGGGGCTACCAAGCCAGGGAGGAAATTCATTATAAGAGGTATTAATTTAGGAATAAACCAACCAGTTTATCTCCTTCACTTAAGACCTACCCAATGCAACTTCAATCTAAGTCCGACTTAAACCTGAGTTCCTACTCACTCCCCCTCAATCACAGCAGTGATACTAATCTATTGATTAATGAGATTATGAAGACATTCTTCAATACACACACTTGATTTTGCTTCAGAGCTTTAATCAAGATACACAACACTCGTGTTTCAAAGTTTTGAGTGATAAACAACCCTTACAATCAAATCCTACTCCAAGTCACTTATCACAACGATAATTGCTTGGCTCACAGTAGTTACAACTATACAATGCCTTATTGATCTTCTGTCAAAAGTTGCAGCTCACCATTAGACTTCGTGAGAAATATATAAGCAATATTTTCTTCATTTTAGGGCTTCCATAAAAATAGATAGGGTTAACTAAAGTTAACCTAAAGACTTGGTCTTGGGCTTTCAACAAAACAGATTAGGGTTAAGCAAGGTTAACCTAATGTCCACGTGAACAACTGATCTGGACAATATTCTTCAACTCAGAGTAGCACACCAGATTCCTGAAAATTCTCAGGAATAATAAATCTTCACAGTAACTTGATCAGTACAGGATGTCTTAACATTGGTTATGACATCATGTATCTTGCTCACTGATTTTGGTAGAATTCAGTACATAAGATCATAGCTTAATGATCAAGATATTCACTCATACTGAGTAGTTCCTATAGAACATTCCTTCTGCAGAATGTACCTTTATCCCAGAATGTTATGACATCAGTCATGACATTCACAAATCTGGTTTTACCAGAAAATAATGCCAACACACAAACACTTACAAACTCCCCTTTTGGAATTTTTTTGGCTAAAACCTCTAAACAATCAGAGATTAGAATGCAGCATAATTTTTTTTTAACAGCTACCAATATCTAATTCTACCAAAATTACCATAATTTCTTCACCCTCTTTTTAGCCATAAAGAGGCCAAAGGTACTAGTACTTTAAGTTATACAGTCATCCAAAAGGAAATTCAAAAAAACACAGAAACATGTATTAAATAGAAGCAGCAAGATCCATCATCAATCTTCAGGTACTGTCATCCCCTGAGGAAGTACTATTTTCAGCAGCAGCTTCTGGAGAGCTTCTTGCAGAACCATCATGCTGTTCTTCATTAGCATTCTCTCCCCTTATTTGTTCTTAATTCTCCTCCTGTTCTAGACTAGTAATCATCTCTTCAAGAGTCTTTTTCCTTGCCTCAAGCTCTCTGCAGGTTTCTTTGAGAACAGCTATAACATCAACTTTCTTGGAATGAGCTTTGGCATTTGATGTCTCAGCAGATGTCATAACAATGTCAGGGACATGAGTTCCCTGAAACAGCTTATAGTGAAAACCAAGTGTAGGAGCTCTTTTGCATACAGAGTCCTTTTCAACCAGAATATCAGGATACTGGTCAATCATTATGCCACACAGGAGAGAGGGAAAAGCAATGGGGCCTTTAATAGAATAACTCTCAGCATGTCTCATTGTTTGATCAAAAATGTAGTTGCCATAATCAAAGTTTGTTCTGGTTCCAACAGCATAGATAAATCTTCCCAAACCAGTGGAGATGGTGGATTTGTGTTTGGTGGGAACCCAGTTAGCTGCACCAACTTTGTGCAGTATGGCAAACTTCATACTCAGCTTGCTTGCAGTTAACTTCCCTTTCAAGGGCCAGTGCTTGACTTGCTTGGCAGTGATGGTTTGACAAACTTGGTTGTCGGTAACTTCAAGCTCAGGTTGAGCATCATCAGGCCTCCCTAGGTATCTGTTTATCACAGTAGGCAAGAAATTTACCTTCCTTCCTCTCACATACACAGTCTTAAAATCAGCTGACTTCCCATCAGCACACCCACTAGAAAAATTTACTATGAATTCTTTGATAAGAATCTCATAGCAGTTGGAAAACTTGATCACTGTTTTCATCAGGCCAGCTTGATGAGATCCATGACTTCCTTACACTCAATAACACTTCTGTTCAGCTCCCTCTCTAAGGCAATCCTTTTCAGAAATACATACTTCCACCTGCTTGCATTTTCTGGATGGTGAAAGGAGATGTTGTCAATGGCAACTTCAGGAACCTTAGGTAGTTTGCTAGAAGAGGGTTTCTTCCTGAGAGGAATGTATGGAACATTGCTCTCAACATCAAAATCAAAGTCTGATTCCTCATCAGATTCAGAGGGTTCAAGAACCTTTCTTTTCTTGGCTATAGGTTGTCTCAAGGGTTTTGAGAGACTACCAACCGGTACTCTAGCTTTTACCTTACCCTTCCCTTTCGAAGTTCCAGCCTTTTGATCCTTCTTAGCTTCTTCTCTAGCCTTGTTCTCAGGCCTAGCTTTCTCATGAACAACTTCAGTAGCCTTCTCTTTGGAGGGGCTTTGGGCAGCACTCTGCTTTTCTTTTCTACTCATCATCCTTCTAGCTATGCTAGGATTGATATTAGCAATTAAATCATTATCAGAAAATTCTTTATCAACATCAATGACAGGGGGTTTAACAGCCTTGTCAGTAGGGGTCTGGTGATCATCAGGTTTCTCTGGAGATTTCTCAATGTTGACATCAGGTGTCTCAACATCCTGAGTGACATTGGGATCACTTTCTACATTAGGGCTAGCATTTTCTTGGTTCAATGGTACAGATATGCCAGGAACAGATTGATTGTCATTAAGAATCCTAGTGACTAGTCTGACAATAACTTGATGCACATAAGCAGAACCTTCCCTATTAGCTATCTCTGGAGGAACAGAAGATGATGGTTGAGAAGAGTTACCAGATGGAGAAGCTTGTGATCTTCTTGCATGTCTGGTTCACAGCTTCTTGACCTTAGTAGGATCATCTGCCATTTCACGAAGTGGAGTTATCTCAAGAACATCAGCATCCATGGAGTTCACGATTGCCCTAGGTTCAGTGTCAGAGGGTGAAGAAGATGCAGTTTCCTTTGATGGAGATGATGACGCAGATTGTTGAGACATCTTGATAGATTGGGAAAACAAGTGACAACGAGTGTGAAATCTTCTTTTGGGGGAATGGAGAGTGATGCAGCAAAATGAGAGGAGGGAGATATAAATATGTCTGTTCCTCTTCTTAAACTTTTGGAAAGAAAGAGGGAAACAAATGATTAGTCCAATCAGAATAGACTTGACTAACATATCTCTTTCAACCCTTGTATTAAGCAAAATTAATTGCTACATTTCTTCATATTGGCAAATACCCAGCTTGCCCCTTAAATTCTCAAACTGACTAGCATCAAGTGCCTTGGTAAAAATGTCAGCCAGTTGTAGTTCAGTGGCAACATGTTCCAGCTTAATCACCTTTTCCTCCACAAGATCTCTGATGAAGTGATGTCTAATGTCAATATGCTTAGTCCTGCTGTGCTGTATTGGATTCTTGGATATATTAATAGTACTCAAATTGTCACAGTACAATGTCATAACATCTTGTGTGACATTATACTCAGTCAACATCTGTTTCATCCAGATCATTTGAGAACAGCTGCTACCAGCTGCTATGTATTCAGCTTCAGCAGTAGATAGAGACACGCAGTTTTGTTTCTTACTGAACCAACAAACAAGATTATTTCCCAAAAAGAAGCATCCTCCAGAGGTGCTCTTTCTATCATCAGCACTACCAGCCCAATCAGCATCACAATAACCAGACAGAATTGGTTCACATCCATGAGAGTACAACATGCCATAATTTTAAGTTCCACTCACATACTTCAGAATTCTTTTCACCTGGTTGATGTGACTTACTTTGGGTTCAGCCTGGTATCTTGCACATACTCCAACTGCAAAGGCAATGTCAAGTCTGCTGGCTGTTAAGTATAGCAGACTTCCTATCATGCTTCTATACAAGCTTTGATCCACATTTGCCCCACTTGTGTCTTTGGACAACTTTAAATGAGTAGGTGCAGGAGTCCTTTTATGACTAGCATTCTCCATCCCAAACTTCTTGACAATATTCTTTGCATATTTGCTCTGAGATAGAAAAATTGAGTCTTCCATCTGTGTGACTTGTAGTCCAAGAAAGTAGGTCAATTCTCCCATGAGGCTCATTTCAAATTCAGCTTGCATCTGGTTAGCAAAATGTTTAACCATTTTATCTGACATTCCTCCAAATACTATGTCATCAACATAAATTTGAGCTACCATTATCTTTCCTCCTTCATTTTTGACAAAAAGAGTTTTATCCAAGCCTCCTTTCCTGTATCCTTTGTCAATGAGGAACTTTGTCAATCTGTCATACCAAGCTCTAGGAGCTTGTTCCAGACCATATAAAGCTTTCCTCAATTTGTAGACATGATCAGGATAGTTTGGATCCACAAATCCTTTCGGCTGTTCCACATATACTTGCTCATTTAAGTACCCATTTAGGAAGGCACTCTTCACATCCATCTGAAACAGCTTGAACTTAAGGAGACACGCAACTCCCAATAGAAGTCTGATTGATTTCAGCCTGGCTACAGGAGCAAAAGTCTCATCAAAATCAACCCCTTCAACTTGAGTGTATCCTTGAGCAACAAGCCTTGACTTATTTCTGGTGACAACTCCTTCAGCATCTGACTTGTTCTTGTAGATCCACTTTGTGCCAATGATGTTTGTTCCTTCTGGTCTAGGAACTAACTCCCATACTTCATGTTGCTTGAACTGGTTCAATTCATCTTGCATTGCTCCAATCCAGTATTCATCAGATAAAGCCTCTTTAACATTTTTTGGTTCAATCTTAGACACAAAGCAAGAGTTTGTGATGATTTCTCTAGATCTTGTAGTGACTCCACTATTAAGATCTCCTATTATGAGTTCCTTAGGATGATCTTTCTGAATTCTGATGGAAGGATCTTTGTTAGCTTCCTTTGATTCATACCCTGATAGAGTAGGATTAGGTACATCATCCTTTTTAGGCACTTGTGTTGAAGTCTCAAAGAATGTCTCAACATCATATGGAACATTTGGTTCCTCATGGTGATCATCAACTATGACATTTATAGACTCCGTCATAACTTTGGTCCTGGAATTGAATACCCTATATGCTCTGCTGTTGGTAGAGTATCCTAGGAATATTCCTTCATCACTTTTAGGGTCCATCTTTCTCCTTTGTTCACGATCTGTCAGAATATAGCATTTGCTCCCAAAGACATGGAAGTACTTTACTATAGGCTTTCTTCCTTTCCACAGTTCATAAATGGTGGATGATGTTCCCTTTCTCAAGGTGACCCTGTTATGGACATAACAGGCTGTATTCATAGCTTCAGCCCAAAAATGAATAGGAAGCTTTTTGGCATGTATCATTGCTCTGGCAGATTCCTGTATAGTCCTGTTTTTCCTTTCCACAAATCCATTTTGTTGAGGAGTTATGGGTGAAGAGAACTCATGATTGATTCCTTCTGATGAGCAGAACTCATCAAACTTACTATTTTCAAATTCCTTACCATGATCACTTCTAATTTTGACAATGCATCCTTCTTTTTCTCTTTGAATTCTTTTGCACAATTCTTAAATACATCAAATACATAAGACTTTTCCCTAATGAAATTTATCCAGGTGAATCTGGAAAAATCATCCACAACAACATAGGCATATCTCTTTCCACCAAGACTTTCCACCTGCATTGGACCCATCAGATCCATATGTAGAAGTTCTAGCACCTTAGAGGTGGTCAGATGTATTGTCTTTGGATGTGACATTCTAGTTTGCTTTCCAACCTGACATTCACCACAGACTCTCCCTTCATCAATCTGAAGCCTTGGAATCCCTCTGTCTGCCTCCATGGATATGATCTTTTTCATCCCTCTTAGATGTAAATGACCAAGCTTTTGGTGCCACAGTTTCACTTCCTTTTCTTCTTTGGCTATAGAGCATACAAAAGAGTAATTAGTGTTCTCAGGCTCCCATAAGTAACAATTGTCTTTTGATCTGACTCCTCTCATTACAACTTCTTATTTTTCATTAGTTACAAGACATTCAGACTTGGTGAAGTTGACCTTGAATCCTAGATCACATAATTGACTGATACTTATGAGATTAGCAGTCAAACCATTTACCAGCAACACTTCATTTAGGTTTGGAACTCCAGGGCAGTCCAAGTTTCCAACTCCTTTGATTTCTCCTCTAGCACCATCTCCAAAAGTGACATAACTAGTAGTATGAGGTTTGACATCATTCAACAGATTCTTGATTCCAGTCATGTGTTTAGAGCATCCACTGTCAAAGTACCAGTCTTCCTTGGCAGAAACTCTAAGGGAGGTGTGAGCTATCAGGGCTGCATTCTTTTTCTTCCACTGTTGAGTATATGGTGCCTTGTTAGTCTTAGGTTTGACATATGGGGTCTGATTAGGATATCCATATAATCTGAAGCAGAATGGCTTTATGTGACCAATCCTTCCACAATAATGACATCTCCATCTTTGATACTTTTTCTTCATATTTCTCTGTTCTTGATGTTGAGTCCTATGTTGTGACATCTGCTTTGACATTTGTTTATCAGGCCTGGTCTTCTTCTTGTCAACATCAAATTTCTTTGCAGCCACAAATCCTAGACCAGGCATGTTTCCTGCACTTTGTCCAGCCTGAAGGATTTCTTCCAACTTGTCAGTTCCATTTGTTAACATCTTGACAGACTTAGTCATCTGATCAAGTTTGGAGTTCAACATTAGGACTTCACCTTCGAGATGGCTTATAGTAGCAGTGTCTGCCTTCTTCTCAGCCTCCAACTTTACTATGAGTTTTTTCTGTTTCTCATTTTGCTTACAGACTTCGGCACTTATGATACATAGCTTCTTGTAGGAGTCAGCAAGTTCTTCAAATGTCACTTCCCCATCACTAGAATCATCATCAGAGTTACAAATACAAGATAGTGCAGTAACTAGTTTAGCAGATTCTTCTTTAGAGTTACTTTCTGAGTCACCATCAGACCAAGTAACAAACATTCCTTTCTTTTGTTTCTTAAGAAAGGTAGGACATTCAGCTCGAATGTGCCCATATCCTTCACATCCATGGCATTGGATTCCTCTGCTTTGATTTCCCTTTTCTTCAGACTTAGTTCTTCTGCTGGAGTCATAGGATCTGCTAATGTCAGAGGAAATGTTCTTGACATTTGACCTTGACTTTGGGTCCATTCTCTTGATGAGTTTATTGAACTGCCTTCCAAGCATAGCTATAGCTTCTGAAATATTCTCTTCATCACTCTCCTTGCTTTCATCTTCAGTATTGGATACAAGGGCTATGCTCTTGTTTTTTCTTGTCAACATTTTCACTGATCCCCATATCAAATGTCTGAAGTGACCCAATGAGTTCATCAACCTTCAAGTTGCAGATATCCTGAGCTTCCTTTATAGCAGTCACTTTCATTGCAAACCTTTTAGGTAAAGATCTGAGAATCTTTCTTACCAGCTTTTCTTCTGACATCTTTTCTCCCAATGCTCCTGAGGTGTTGGCAATTTCCAAGATGTTCATGTGAAACTCATGAATGGTCTCATCTTCCATCATCCTCAGATTCTCAAATTTGGTAGTGAGCATCTGAAGTCTTGACATTTTTACTTTGGATGTACCCTCATGGGTGGTTTTGAGGGTGTCCCAAACATCCTTGGCCAGTTCACATTGATGTACTAGTCTGAATATGTTTCTATCAATTCCATTGAACAAGGCATTTAATGCTTTAGAGTTACCCAAGGCTAACCCATCTTCTTCTTTGCTCCATTCTTCCTTAGGTTTCAGACTAGTCGTCCCATCTTTCCCAGTTATGATGGGATGGTTCCATCCTTTGTCAGCAGCTCTCCAAGCCTTTTTGTCCAGTGACTTCAAGAAGGCAATCATGTGAGGTTTCCAGTAGTCATAATTTGATCCATCCAGAATAGGTGGTCTGTTCCCAAATCATCCTTCCTTGTCCATAGCGCCAGAAAATAATATCCCTAGATCTCACCCAGAAAGACAGGCAGGGTGCCTGCTCTGATGCCAATTGAAATTCTGGCAACAGATACTTAATGTCACAATGAATGTTATGACACCGTATCTGACAAACTTGTACACACTCCAAAACATAATTTAAAATACAGTAAAGAACATAGTCAATTGTTAACCCAGTTCAGTGTGTAACAACACCTACTCTGGGGGCTACCGAGCCAGGGAGGAAATTCACTATAAGAGGTATTAATTTAGGAATAAACCAACCAGTTTATCTCCTTCACTTAAGACCTACCCAATGCAACTTCAATCTAAGTCCTACTTAAACCTGAGTTCCTACTCACTCCCCCTCAATCACAGCAGTGATACTAATCTATTGATTAATGAGATTATGAAGACATTCTTCAATACACACACTTGATTTTGCTTCAGAGCTTTAATCAAGAGACACAACACTCGTGCTTCAAAGCTTTGAGTGATAAACAACCCTTACAATCAAATCCTACTCCAAGTCACTTATCACAATGATAATTTCTTGGCTCACAGTAGTTACAACTATACAATGCCTTATTGATCTTCTGTCAAAAGTTGCAGCTCACCATTAGACTTCGTGAGAAATATATAAGCAGTCTTTTCTTCATCTTAGGGCTTCCATAAAAATAGCTAGGGTTAACTAAAGTTAACCTAAAGACTTGGTCTTGGGATTTCAACAAAACAAATTAGGGTTAAGCAAGGTTAACCTAATGTCCATGTGAGCAACTGATCTGGACAATATTCTTCAACCCAGAGTAGCACACCAGATTCCTGAAAATTCTCAGGAATAATAAATCTTCACAACAACTTGATCAGTACAGGATGTTTTAACATTGGTTATGACATCATGTATCTTGATCACTGATTTTGGTAGAATTCAGTACATAAGATCATAGTTTAATGATCAAGATATTCACTCATACTGAGTAGTTCCTATAGAACATTCCTTCTGCAGAATGTACCTTTATCCCAGAATGTTATGACATCAGTCATGACATTCACAAATCTGGTTTTACCAGAAAATAATGCCAACACACAAACACTTACATGTGGTACCAAAGATTCAAATTTCAGTGATTTTCTGCTGGAATCCCCGATCAATGTAACAACCCCCGAGTGATTCAGATAGAGATTTTCCCCTGGCTATTCAGCATTTTTGGACAGATTCTTTGCATATTGGCTTGACTGCCCCAGATTAATTAGACACCATGTCATGCCCCTTGATTATGAAAGGCTTGTTATTGGGAATGTTTTTTCAGTCTGAAGTGATTCTGTCTATTGAGGGGGTCTTCGTTCACTGAATAGTCGTTGTGTGAATTTCTCTGCCATTTGAACAATTAACCATATGCAAACAATGTCATTTAAAGAATGCAAAGCTTATGTCTGTCTTGAAATTTTTTGAAAATGCATTTTTTGTAGTAAAATAAAATTTGCAAGAATGTGATATCAACTCATGATTTATAGCAAACCTTACAGGAGTCATGATACCTTTGTAACAGTATGCTCTCGAACTAACCCATGCTTCAGCTAGGAATTTTAAGGGTTATAACGTGGCATGGTTTACGGTTCAAGAAACAAAGGATAAAGGCTCAAATTTTATTTGTACCCAACCCGCTCTTTGTGATATTCTTCAGTCCTATGCTCAGTTAATTGTGCATTTCGAACCCTAGTTGAGTTCTGGAATGTTGGCCCCGATATTCTGGTGATGGTTCAGAAATTGAACGTTTGTTTGAGAAGGCAGCCATTTTTGTGACCTTTTATTTTTGTTGAGGATTTGTAGGACCTCTTTATTTTTTGATTTTGCTATCCCTGTCTTTTGCCTGAACTGTTTCTTTTGTGATTACAGCCAGTGGGATGCCCCGGTTTTTTCTTAAGTCTCCTTCATAGGTTTTGGCTTAATGGGCTTTTATTTTGAGATAATGATTGTCTGTTCTTAATGATTATGTGGAACCATCACCATATTTTGGAGAGCATCTTCTACATTATTTGTCGTGTATGAAGGGAAAGCTTGCGACTGAATGCACATATGAATTAACTGAGAAAACTACCCTGCCCCAGGTTATGATTAAGGGTTTTAATTTGTGTGAAAAGAAAACTCCTACTTCTTAGGCTCAAAGGGGTTGACTAGGGATTATCTTCCTTATACCTCCACTATTTAGTATTTGAAACAACGCCTGTACATCGTCAGCAGGGTTTGTTCAAAAGCATACTGTAGAGATTGTGGTATCATTCTCGTCATCCTCCCTCTAAAGGCTTAGAGCTTTTAATCAAGATTTGAATATCACAAAAGGGAAGTAAGAAAGCAGTTTAAGCATAATGAAAACAAATTAATTCAAGACAAACATGTGCAATGCATTAATGAAATAACAAAGTTTGACATGACAATACTTATTTGAACAAACAAAGAAAATACAACTTGAGAATTCAAATGAATAAAAATGCTCTCAATCTTGGCCATGATTTGGCGTGGGAGCAGTGATCATGTTGGGAGTCTCAGGAGTGTCGAACTCAATCTCCTTGGCGTCAATCATATTTTGAATCTTGTATTTTAGTGCCCAACAATGGTTAGTATCGTGTCCAGGACTTCCAGAATGATAGGCATACCTTGCATCAGGATTGTAGTTAGGAGAATAAGTCTTAGGGTTTGGATGAGGTCTTATTAACGTAATCAAATTCATCCTCAACATATGTCGTAATGCTTGAGACAAAGGCATGTTGATCTTGGTAAACTATCTCTTAGGCTCATGCCGAATTAGAAACCAGCACCGCCCCTACAGATTGGTGGTAGTCTGCCTTATTACGACCCTTCTAGCCATACACAACATTGGCTTCCCTCTTACCAGCAAATGGATTCTTCTCAGCATTAGAAGATGCATCTCGGGATCTTCCCACTCTTAATACCACTGTTGATCCTTTCTCCAGTCAGAACCATCTCTGTGAACCCAAATGAGGAACTCCCAATCAGCAGATTAAAAAACGGGCTTGTCAGAGTGCCCGTGAACATGTCTATCATTTCTAGATCATTCAGAGGAGGTTGTACCCTGCCATCTAGATCCCTCCATTTCTGGGCATATTCCTTGAAGCCTTCGCTAGAAGCCATAGACATGCTTTGACGTTGCGTACGAGTTAGAGCGAAGTCAGCATTGTATTGGTATTGCTTGTAGAAAGCATCAGCCAAGTCCTCTCAGGTATGACTGTCTATTCTTTCTAGCAGATAGAACCACTCCAGTTGCATGCCATCTAAACTTTCTTGGAAGAAATGAACCCATAATTTCCGGTCAGCAGTGTGAGGTTGGATCTTTCTGACATAGGACCTTAAGTGCAACTTAGGGCAGGAGACACTGTCATACTTAGCAAATGTGGGAACCTTGAACTTTGGTGGGATGACCACTCCAGGAACCAGCCCTAACTCTTCAAACTCCAAGCCAGGTACCCGCTAAATCTCCATAGCATTGAGACGATCCTCCAGGTGTTTTTATTTATCGTCAGCAAGAGGATATTGTTCCTCAGATTAATCAGCTTTTTCTTCATCAGTCTCGAGGTTGTTAACTTCTTCATGATTATCCCCTTTGTTTGATGGAGTTTTGAGATCTAGAGCTCATTTAACTGATCCTCTGAGTCTTCTTCCCATATTCAAGATGCCAATCAATTTCTTTGCCTTCTTCTTCTTCTTCTATTTGATGACGAGAGCTTTCAGTTCTTCCTGCCCCTGGGCCAAAGCCATGAACATTTGTTGGAACTGAGCGTTTTGAGCTCGAAGGTCTTTTACTGTTTGTTCAAGGTCCATTTCTTTTGCTGAAATAAACAGCGAAAAGATGAGAAACCTGTACTGGAAGACCTGTTATGAAATGTGTGATACGGTGGCAGAACCAGATTGTTTTAGGAAAATGCTGGTTTGCGTTTTGCGTTTGTGTTTGCAAAATGTCGCGGTAAGTAAGAGTCGCCACCGACTTTTATTTTATTCAACTGGAAAGTAAAAAAGCATAGAAAAATTCCTTTTTCGAGATTTTGAGTACGGGGGGTAGATTATAGAAAGGGAAGGTATTATCACCCTTTCTATTCGTAGTTTTCTACGGGCTCTTAGGTATTTGCTCATCATTTTAAAAAATTGCTTTCGTGTTTGTGTGCTTGGAAAGTTTTTGTTTTACTTCGATTTAACCCTTGCTTCTGTCTTCAAGAGTGTGACGAAGTCGTTTTTGAAAACTTTGTTTGAAAAAAGTGTAAGTATGGAAAAGTTTATTTTGAGCAAGTACCTACTAGCATCTACCTACTCGAAAGAAGAATGTTTCTGTTCTTGTATCCTTTAGACAGCGCTATCCTACTATTAGTGAGTAGGTAGCACCATCGTTGGAGTTGTAAGGGTCAATCCGAAGAGGGACGTACGATCACTAAAGCAATATTAGAATGTCTTAGTAATAACCTTAGTGTCTTAAGATCATATTCGAGGCAACATTTCTGAGGCAACATTTCTGAACGAGACATTTGATCTTTGTTTAGACAAGAGGGTAACCACTAAGACACTCTATACTTAATGATCGTTTACCGAAGGCAACTGAAGTGAGAGTATACCCTAGGAGTGCGCATGTGCGAGTGATTTGATTTTAGTTATTATCTTTGCACATTTAGGGTTTGCTAACCATTTTAAAATTAATCATACATTCTTGTCATGCGATCCTATTATCATACATCTAACAGTTAATATTTGCGAAAATTAAAATGCGAGAAAATAAAACTACGCTATTAGAAGGCTTCGGGAAGGGGGATTAATTACATAGCCAAAACCCCGTAAAACGATAAATAAAAGAAAAAAACCTAGTTAAACTATTACATCCCATGAGCAGATACATTAATATTGTAAAAATAAATAAACGCGCGATGAATCGAGGACGAGCAAAATTAGGGTTTTGACCCCGTCTAACCTAATTAAAAGAAAAATCATTTTTTTGTTGTTTTTGCTTATTTTAAGAAAATAAGGTTTTAAATTAAATACAAACCTAATCACCAATTAAATTAAATTTAAGAAAAATAATTAATTTTGACCTATTTTTGTATTTTTGGTTATTTAAGAAAATAACATAAAAATTAATTTAAACAAAACCTAATTTCTAATTTGTTTTAATTTATTTACAAAAGAATTAAAGTTACCTCAAAATTAAATTACACTAATTAAATTAATTTTTGATAAAATAAAAAGCTTAAATTCTAATTCGGTGAAACTTGATTTTATGAATTTTTGATAAAAAAAAGAATTAATTTTGTGTGATAGAAAAAAAAATCAAAATAATTAAATAAAAGAAAAATATAAAAAAGAAAAGAAAAAGGGAATTGGGCCTGTTTGCTAGCAATTAAGGGGGGACTCCATAGCAAATTCCGAGCCCAAAATCCATTGGCCCACGTTTGACTTTCAGATTCCATGTTGTGCATTGACCAAGGTGCATCATGGACTCTCAAATGATGGCCTTTGCATTTGATCTGCTTTAGATCCAGTGGTTGCAAGCTGATGGCATATGGTGGGTGTCATGGAAACCTGCATATAGGATCATGCATATAAAAAATATATTGAAGAATAAGGGGACCTGGGAATCAAACCAGGTCCTTTGGCCTTTTCCAATGCCTCATCACCAACTCTACTAGCGTGCTTTCGTTATACAATGGACAAAAACAAAGATTATATTAAACAAACATAATATATTATCCTTCAGCGCGCAAAATTTTAAACAAGCAAATGGGGTGGTGCCACGCCACCTTCTTCTTCCCCTCTCCGTTGGTAAAAGTCAGGGACTTTTACCTACAGACATAATTTCGTATATCCCCTGCAATTTTCAAAATCTCACACAGGCACAATAAATCAAATCTAATGCTACAGACCAATTCATCTTGGCCTTGTGAACACCATGGCACCTTTCTTTTGGGCCAATTTTACCTGTACAAGAAAATCTCAAAACGAAACAAGAAACCCTAACAATGGTGTATCTCTGTACAGTTAGCGAAAATGCAATTAATTGTTACCATTAGCTTGCAAATGCTTCAAGGATTCAGAATATATAAATGATTCATGCTACAAATCCCAAAATTATGATATTGGATTTCAAGAAAGGAGGGAGATCGTGAAGCACTTACCTCGCGTTTCTAGGCACAAAAACGCTTGCTTTTGATTGGTATAGACTCCTTGCACTCCCAAGAAGCGAATGAGATGGCTTGGGAGTCTTGAAAATGCTTGGAAGTATGAAATCAGATCACCACTTTTCTTGAGTTTTTCCAAGTTTGTTCTTCATTCTACACGCCTCTAACCCCTCTCCTTTTGATCTGAATTTGTCCAATATATATCATTGAGTGAATTAGGTTTGCAAATATGCATCCAATCTTTTTCAATTATGGTCTTTGATCATGATTTGATTCCCATGAAGATATTTCCAAAATAAGTAAAAAACCATTCTTTTTGTGTACAAACATGCCTTGCACGATTTGATTTCATTGCTAGTTGTATAAGAGATCTGAAATAGGCACAAAATCTCAAGGTTTAAATGATTTTGATATTTCTATGATTTTATTTTGATTTAATTTGATTTAATTGAAATAAAAATCAAAATAAATGAAAAAAAAAATAAAAGCAAGTGGGGAGGATCATGGGTCCTGGACCATGTTACAAACTCATGACAAGTGCAAAAAGTTTGGCCCATTTGACAAAAATTGCAATTTGAGGCACTTTTGACTTTTGGCAATTTTGCAAAAAGGGTCAACTTCAACAATGCATAACTTCTTCAGTTTTGACTCTTTGAAGGTGTTATTTGACTTTTTAGAAAGATCAAGATGTCTTCTAAGCAAACCTTTTGGTCTCATCTAAATTGGGTCTTCCATGTTTATACATGAAGCTTTGACAAAAAAGGTGTTTTTGTTGACTTTTCAAAATGACCTATAATGTCCAAATTCATAACTTCTTGTGAGTGCATATTTTGAACTTGGGAGATGAATATGAATTGTATGGAATTCCATCCTATTAAAAATGAGCTTTGGATGGGTCATTTCAAATAAAGTATGAGAACGTTATGCTTGGTCAAAGTTGAGTTGACTTTTCCTACAAAACCCTAATTTAGCAACTTTTGGGTTTTGATGAATTATGAGCAATACTTGATGAATCATGATCAATCCTTTATCAAATGATGAATAATACTTCAAAATGAGAATGTTGACCAAAAATCTTGAAGTTTGACTGTATGTAGGCCACAATTGACTTTTGCCCTAACACAGTCGATTTTCAAGCCTTTGAGCAATTGACTGAGCAAACTTTCTCTGCAAGGCTCGAAACTTGACATGGATGATCTTGGGAACATAATAGGGAAATGGTGAGCATTTGGGATCCCTTGGACTCAAGTATCTTGATGCAACATGAAACCCTAATTTGAGGTAGTCTGTCTTAGAAGAGGGTTTGTCTGGTCAACCCTTGGACTTCTTTGAGCAATTTGAGGATCTCACTTGAAATGTATTGAGAGATATGGGAGGGAAAATTTTAGGGTACAACAGCTGCCCCTGTTCAATCTTCTTAAACCTAAGGATGTAGATTGGCTTGCCTGCCTTTCGTGATCCGAAGGTGGAAGATGATTGAACACTAGAGTGCCCAAAAATTTGCACTCGCATGAAGTGGTACTTGTCTTGTGATGTCGGGAATGGGCTTATAGATGCCATTTAGAGATTGATGACGAGAGATGGGCTTAAAGATGCCATCCGAAGGAGTTTCGATCGCCTAAGAGATTCCTTAGCGAGAACCTGTATACCTGTTGTTAAGGAAGACTACGCTGGGGAATGCTGGTCTCTGTCTTGGTAAAAAGTTGAATTTTAGGAGCTTCGATCATCCGTTATTTGACTGGGAAATCGTCTCTTAGTCAGAGAGGTGAAAATGAACTATTATCTGGTCATAATCCATGCTTCATAGTGATAAGATCAACTGCTATCTAGTCGTGCTCCAGGCTTTACAGTGACTTACTGGGGAGATGAGATTAAACTTGCTATCCGGTCGTAATCCAGGCTTTGCAATTTCTCAGTTCTTATCTGGTCGTAATCCAGGTTTCAGAAGGAATTAAGTTATTATCCGGTCGCATCCGGGCTTCAAATTGAATTTAGGGCACACTAATATCCGGTCGACTCCGGGCTTCTTAGTAATTATCCAGGTAAACTGCTATTTGGTCGAAATGCAAGCTTCGCAGTGTCTTGTACTGTTATCTGGTCATAATCCAGGCTTCAGTCCTTTACCTCTATCTGGTCGTAATCCAGGCTTCACGATGTTTTATACCATTATCCGGTCGAATCCAGGCTTCATGGTGTCCTGTACTACTATTTGGTCGTAATCCAGGCTTCACAATACCTTACTTCTTATCTGGTCGTAATCCAGGCTTCAGAAGAAATCAAGTGGTTATCCAGTCGCATCCGAGCTTCCACTTGACTTTAAGGCGTACTAATATCTAGTCGACTCTGGGCTTCATAGTAATTGGCCGGGTAAACTGTTATTTGGTCGAAATCTAAGCTTCATAGTGTCCCTTACTGTTATCTGGTCGTAATCCAGGCTTCAGTGTCTCTTACCGCTAGCTGGTCGTAATCCAGGCTTCACGATATCTCATACCATTATCTGGTCGAATCCAGGCTTCATGGTGTTTGGAGAATTTAAGATACTATCCGGTCGAACCCGAGCTTCATAACTTGCATTAAAGATATACCACTATCTGGTCGACTCCAGACTTCGTAGTACTCTGGGTTGCTATCTGGTCGTAATCCAGGCTTCACAACATCTTTTACCGTTATCTGGTCGAGTCCAGGCTTCATGGTGTCTTGTATTGCTATCTGGTCGTAATCCAGGCTTCACAATAACTTGCTGAGCTGTTATACGGTCGTAATCCGGGCTTCACGGCTTGTGTCTATGACATACCACTATCTAGTCGAATCCAGGCTTCATGGTGTCTTGCACTGCTATCTGGTCGTAATCCAGGCTTCACAGTAACTTGTATTGCCATCTGGTCGTAATCCAGGCTTCACAATAGCTTTCTGGGGATTAAACTATTATCTGGTCGAATCCGGGCTTCATAGCTTAAAGATAAACCACTATCTGGTCGATTCCAGGCTTCGCGGTGTTTGATACTGTTATTTGGTCATTCTCTGGGCTTCACAATATGATGTAGAAATCAAGATATTATCCGGTCGAATTTAGGCTTCATAGCTTGAATTTTGTGAGAATTTGATTGTATCTTTTCCTGAAATGTAAAGAGTTAGTCGTATGTAATGCATGACATGTATCGAGCAATGATGTTCTCAAAATAAATGAGATTGTGCTGTATGATGCTTATGCACATGTCATGATGTATGGATATGCAATGTTTTATGATATTCTCTAACTGGGGAAAATAAATCCCGGACTGCTGCTGGAGAATAAACTGGTGAGAGAATGACTCCGTGGGGAAGAGATACTCTGTCAGAAGATCTGCTGATTTGGAGGAATAACCTCGGCTGGGGATGAATTACCGCTGCTGGTGATAATAAACCTGGTTGGGGATTGAGTTTCTGCTTGTGGAAGAAGTAAACTCCACTGGGGATAGTCTTCCATTGTTGGTGATAGATGAACTCTACTTGGGGAGCATTAACACCAATGTTTTTTGGGTATTTCTTACTCTGCAGGGAGTGTATGCACTTTTAGTCATATTCTCCAGCTGGGTCTATCCTTGTATCTGGTGAATAGAGAAACTGTAAGGTTTCGACATTTCTCGTTTGCCCTTTGTTCCTGAAATTACGAGTAATCGTCTTTTGTTTCACATGTAAATATTTGTGAGCAGCAATTATTGTCAAATGCATATATCAAAATGAAACATTGGACGTTTTTGCAAAACAAAACAGACAAAAGAAAAACGATTTGAAATTTCTTTTTGAAAATTAATTGTATTGATTTTGAAGTTGGCCTGTAACAGACGTTTTGTACAAGAGGCTGACGTCCCAGTAAGGGAACGCCACCGAAAGAACAGAGTTTATACAATTTGTGTAAAAGAAAGAAAAACAGCTATGTGAAACAATCCCACTGGGTTCCAACTCTGCTATTGCCTTTATATCTTCAAGCGTCTCATCACTTTGCTACTTGGTTGAAGGTGGATCAGATTGATTGGCGCCGTCCGAGCTTGATAGTCGATACCGAAGTCTGGTTGCAAGATGATCCAATGAGACATAGTGTTATGTTTTGATCCCTAATTTTTGCCTGGACCGCCCTTTCAGGTTTTCAGTCCACCGGGATACCCTTTTTTGCCCAAGTCGCCTTTTCAGGTTTTCGACTTGCCGGGTGTACAGTTTTTTTTTATTTTCATCCCTTACTTTTGCCCGAGCCCTTTTGGTTCGCCGGGAAGCCCTTATTTTTGCCTAGGCCAGTCAACCTAGCGGGTTTTTAATTATGCATAGTATTTTTTCACTATGTCTGCATTGACGGGGTGAGGAAGGTCGTCACCATCCATGGTGGTTAGGATCATAGCTCCTCCTGAGAAAATATTCTTAACCACAAATGGCCCTTCGTACGTGGGGGTCCATTTGCCCCTGGGATCACCTTGCGGCAGTATGATGCGCTTGATCACCAGATCCCCGACTTAATACTCTTGTCGTCTCACTTTCTTGTTAAATGCCTTGATCATCCGCTTTTGATACGTCTGACCATGACAAATAGCAGTAAGTCTCTTCTCGTCGATTAAGTTCAGCTGATCAAGCCGGGTCTGAATCCAATCATCCTCGCTCAAACATGCATCCTTCATAATCTGAAGAGAGTGTATCTAGACTTCAATGGGTAGGACTGCCTCCGTGCCATACACCAAAGAGTAGGGTGTTGCCCCTGTTGACATCCGCGCTGAGGTACAGTAACCATGAAGAGAGAATGGTAACATCTCATGCCAGTCTTTGTATGTCACCATCATCTTCTGCACAATCTTCTTGATGTTCTTATTAGCCGCTTCAACAACCCCATTCATCTTCGGCCGATAAGGAGAAGAGTTGTGACGCTGTATCTTAAACTGTTTGCAGAGCTCGGTGATCATTGTATTGTTGAGATTTGTACCATTGTCCGTAATGATTCTCTCCGGTACACCATATTGACAAATCAAATTATGTCAGATAAACCGCGCTACAACGCTCTTGGTTACTGTAGCAAAGGAAGCTACCTTGACCCACTTTGTGAAATAATCAATTGCTACCAGAATGAAACGATTCCCGTTAGATGCAGTAGGTCTGATCCCGCCGATCATGTCGATTCCCCACATTGCAAAGGGCCAAGGAGCTGTCAAGACATTCAGAGGAACCGGAGGTACGTGCACCTTATCAGCATAGACTTGGCACTTATGACAGGTCCGAGAATGCTGATAACAATCCGCTTCCATGGTGGACCAATAATATCCTGCCCATAGGATCTTTTTCTCCATGGTATGTCCACTGGAATGAGTTCCGAAGGTACCTTCATGTAACTCTGCCATAATCCTTTCTGCCTCGCTCTTATCCACACATCGCAATAAGGTTGAGTCATGGTTACGCTTGTAAAGGATGCCATTGTTGATGAAGAACTTTGCAGCGAATCTTCTCAGAAACTTTTTATCATTAATAGATGCACCCTTGGGGTACTCTTTAGCCTCAAGATACCTTTTTACCTTGTGAAACCAGGGTTTATCTGCTACCTCTTCAGTCTCAATGTCACAGTAATATGCGGGTTCGTCCAACCTCTCAATGGTAATATGGGGAGCTTCATTGTCCCACCTGACTTTGAACATAGAAGACATGGTAGCTAGCGCGTTCGCCAGCTGATTCTCCTCTCTTGGGAAGTGTTCGAAGGTTATCTCCTCAAAGTATGGGAGCAATGTCAATACATACTCTTTGTAAGGAATAAGATTTGGGTGTTTCGTATCCCACTCGCCTTTGATCTGACTGATCACCAGCGCGGAATCTCCGAACACACTCAAGAACTTAATCCTTAAATCAATAGCAGCTCGTAGACCCAGGATGCATGCTTCATACTCCGCCATATTGTTGGTGCAGTTAAAACATAATCGGGCGGTGAACGGAGTATGACAACCTTCAGGAGATATGATCACAACACTAATGCCATTACCCAATGCGTTTGAATCTCCGTTGAAATACATAGACCATCGGGATCCTTCCTCAGGTCCTTCATCCGGTCCAGGTTTTTCACAGTCGGTCACCAACATGATGTTCGCATCCAGAAACACGAAATTCATAGATTGGTAATCATCCACGACCTGATGCACAAAATGATCCGCCAACACATTCCCCTTGATTTCTTTTTGGGTTGTGTATTGGATGTCGTACTCAGTTAAGATCATCTACCATCTTGCTATTCTTCCGGACAGGGCAGGCTTCTCGAAGATATACTTGATTGGATCCATCTTTGATATCAATAGGGTAGTGTGAGTCAGCATATACTGTCTCAGCCGGAGAACAGCCCATGTGTTTCCAGTGATTTCTGGTAAACAACCGCTAGTCTTCCAAACTATCGAATAATCTTTATTAACGCTATTCAATCTCTCTGGTAACTCACAGGATCGACTAGATTGATCCTAGGACTCCTTGGATATTAAAGTTACTCTCACAATCGAACAATTATTCATGGCTGCTATTGTACAAGTGTTTGGTTTATTTCGATCCTTCTCTCTAAGAGTTTAAAAATGTGGTCAATTTGTACATGAAAACTAGGTTATACGAATAAATGCTAATTGTAATGCTGATTGAAGAGACATATAAAACTGCATGAAAAATGAAGTAAATGGTTTCGATTTGCAAAACATTTAACATAAAAGATTTCTGGAATGTAGAAGTTTAAAACGTGAAGAAAGCGTTTAATGCAATTTTAAGTAAAAGGATGCGTTTGAAAAAACAATACTTGGAAGTAAAGGTATTGAAAGCGTAACAGTTCTCTGAAATATAAAGTGCTCGAAATATAAAGAAAGCATTAAAGAGTAAAACTTTAAGGAAAAGACTTTGAAATGAAAAGACAATAAATAAAGAAACTTGTAAATGTTATTCGATAAAAAGAAAAGAGGAAAGTACTGGAAATGGTAAAAAGGCTTTCATTAAATTAGAAATACATGGTGCTATCATACATACATCTCTCTTGCATTCGTTTCCCTTGCCATGTGGTAGTTTGAATGTTATTGAGTATTTTGTATAACAGATATGACACACTGAAATCCTAATACTAAGACTTCTATTTATACTAATTCGACCCTAACGGTCTCGCTATAGGATCATGCCACGTTTCGAACATGCAAGACAATGCTTCTTTCATCTTTCCACGTGTCCCCAAATGCTCCAACACAAAACTTTCAAACTTTGAAAGTCCCGCTTCTATTTGAATTTTAAATGCTTTAGTGTCCTTCCGTTTCGAACGCTCTTCCCAAACCTAGCCTCGCTGTTGTTTCGAGACCCCTTTGGATATTTTCCATGATCACCGTTCGAAGCTTCAAGCTTTGACACACTCATTCGAAACACTGCTTCTGCAACTTCGAAATATGGTGTTCAATTCCATTTCGATCAGAACTTTTAACTCTTTTGAATTCTAGATAACATTATCAAAATCTTCAGCCAACAAATTGCCCCTTTAAAATATGTATTTCGATCTCTTTGAGAAATACCTATTTTAAACATGTATACAAGATTTTGATAGGATTTTCGAATCATCATAACATTTAATGCCTTTGACTCCAGTCACATCAATCATAGCACCTTTTGAGTTCCTTAACCGCCCAGAGTCACTTCACAGCGTGGTGCAGTTATAAGTAATGATTGTTTTTAAATCACGCCTATTACCTATATCAACTTCTCGCCACCTCTTCATCACACCAACCCATGATCTCCATGTATCACACTTTTACTCGGTGGATGTTTAATCTTCTCATTATAAAACGTTAATTTACTCTTCCTTTTTCTTTTTACACTCTAAATCTTTCATACTCTGGATTTTTACTCTTCTTCTCTCATAAACAATCTAAGCTCTCAAACAACAAAAATGTCTTCTTCCACCTCTTCCCAACTCAAGAAAGTCTCAAAGAAGAAAGGAAAAACTACAGGAGCAACCATGGAGAGTAAAATCGTCACCATTCAAGGCCAATCTGCTCTTGCTCCTCAAATGATTTCCAAAGAAAAAGAAATGCTGTACGCATCACAGGTACTCATCCCTACCCATGTTGCTGGTAAGAGGTTAGCCTTAAATGGTCCTCTTACAGTTTTTGAAATACTAAAGGACACCAGGATAATTTTTCCCGTATGTTATAGCTTCAAACCTTTATTCAACAAAATGGATACCCCTAGGGTAGTAGAATCCCTCAGTTCGAATACCGCAGAAACCCCAACTGTTCCTCCCAAGGACCCATTTGTTTTGGATTATGTAAAAAGCAATTTTAAACCATTTAGATCTTGCCCTACTTCTGATATTGCCTATCAAAATTGGTTCGCGAAAGTAGAAGCCAAAAAATCCCAGCAATGGGAAGAACTAGGCATTTATAACCTCATTAAGCTATCGAAACCTGGATTCACCTATAGCCATCCTTTGCTGTTCGCGTCCCTTTATTTCTGGGATAGTACCTACAACACTTTCCATCTCCCAGGTGGAATGATTACCCCAACTTTCTTTGATATAGCGGCTATTACTGGGCTGTCGCCAGTGGGAGAAACTTATGTTCCTGACAACGAAGAACACTCCAGCATAATTGACTTCGAAGTCAAGTTAGCCAGCTTTTCCAAATTTATCAGCCATTATCATGCTGAAGGGGATAATGTGTCTGACATAGAGCATATTGCATTCTTAACCCTGTGGCTGTCTAGGTACGTTTTCTGCAGTAGATCCCTGCAGGTAGCTAGTAGGTTCATTCCTCTAGCTAGGGATTTACACGAAAATTGCAAAGTGTGCCTAAGTGAATTACTCTTAGTTGACCTCTATGAGAGCCTGAGGTCAGCCGTTTCGAGTCTCAAATCCCACACCTCTAAAAACATTCTATTAGCTGGCCCATTTTGGTTACTCCAATTATGGCTAAACGCCATGTTCGAACCTTCTTTACCAACCGCCAACACCATAGATGAGCAAGATTCAGAAATAAGTGATAGGATAGTCGAAGGCACTAGGCTTCGAATACTAACTCCTAATGATGACAAGGATGACTTTAAGGTTCAATTCTCGAAGTACATCATGATCCTCTCCAAAAGGCATAAGTTCGAAGAGAGCATGACGCCTTTTGCTTCGAGGACTCATGGACCCTCTTGGTTCACCATGGCTCTCTCAGAAGCCATCAAGAGCAAGGAGATCCAAGATGTATGGAGAGCTTTCTTGCTTCCTAGACTCATCTCTTCGAGGATAACCCCAGATAAGAACCAAATTCTTCTCTTTGCCTACCAACCAAACTTCGTTTCGAGGCAGTTTGGCTTATGCCAACTGATTCCTGAACCTTTGTTCCAAACTGAGAGCGCCATCACATCTGGTCGAACTTTCAAGGCAAGGGAAGCCAAGATCCAACAAGAACAATATCAAGGCTTTGCCCAATTTGAGCTGATAGCCTTCGAACCTACCCATCTCGCGGCTAAAGGATTTTTGGAGTGGTGGATTAAGTTTTATCAAACTTGCATGTTCGATACACTTACAATTCGACAGAAACTAATTGATGCCTTCGATGTGCAGGTACCGGCAAAGAAAGGTATGTTTACTCATGCCAAAGAGATAAAAGCTTTTCAAAATTATTTTGAAACTACTTACGACCCCACACGCTTGGACTCCACTGTGCATCAAGCAGCTGAGACCTTGAAGGAAAAATTTAAACAAAAAGTTTCTAAGCTAAAACTTCCTTCAGGGCTGTCACCTGAGGATAGGTATAGGTTGGCATTCGAAATGCATCCACCTAAATTTCCCAGATTACCTACCTCAGAACTGGCTCTGGCTTGGTTTCCCCCATATCCATGGTGGTTTACTTGCAAAGAGATGTTCAAATATCTTCAAAGGAAACCAAAGCCATCTGAGACTGTGACATGGGCTCGACACTGGCTTCATGATTTCCCAGGACATCTTCGATATGACCTTTCTGCCATGTCAATTAAATCTGATCAAGGCACAGGTGCGAATGCTTGGGAACAATCCCAAATGTCTTTTATTTTCCATATCTTTAACCTTTGCCTTAATTGTTTTGATTTTCAGCTATCAGGATAAAGACTGCTGCCTCGAAATCGAAGGAAGGGAGTGCCTCTCAGACCTCCATTGAAACTACTGAAAAAGCTAATCCACCCGAAACAACTGCTACTGCTGCAACTACAACAACAACAATAACGCCAACAACAAGTGCCCCAATTCCAACGGTAATCACTTAGTTTTTGATGCTTCGAATTCACTCAAGCTTTTTTATATCTAACTTCGTTAAATTTCGTTCAGACCAACAAGCTTCCTCCCAATACTCCTAAGAAGCGAAAACCAAACACTACTGGGGAAGATCCCACTGCTGGAGGAAACTCAAATACTGCTTCGAAGAAGAAGCTAAAGAAAGCTACACCTAAAAGTACTGTTCCGACTAGTGTCTCTGGACTCGACTCCAGGGATGCTGCTCCCTTACCAAAATCCAAAAATCCACCTTCGACCTCCAACCCACAGTTGGAACGCATAGCTAGTAACCTCTCCTCTGAGGGCCCACAGGTAAATCGAACTACTTCTAAAACGTTTAACTTCTTATTACCTTGATGAATGTTTTCTTTAACATTTTGCTGCTCCTTGCAGAACATCTTGAATCCCACTTCTACCATTTCGACCTCACCGTCCAGGGCTGCTGCTCCGCTTAACTCCTCTCCTCAAGGAGATTCCAGCAATTTGGTCCAAAACAAAGGTTCTTCCAATGTGGCAGTTTTAGCTGGAACTTCTGAACAACCAGATGACCAAGGTACCTCCATTCCTCTGAAAGAGGTGAACGAAACGATACTTCAAACGTCTACAGAGGATTCACAAAGGGTTCTTCAAAAGTCCCCTCTTGAAACTCTTCAAGAGGACCCAAAGGATACCCAGACTGAAGAAGAAAAAGCTGACGCTGGGCAAGGATTCGAAGAATCTGCAGATGAAGGATCTGAGGAGGAAAACGCCAATGACAAGGAAAACGCGAATGATGGTTCGACTGCCGGGACGGAGTCTAACGCACATAGCGGCGAAAGGGATGGTATCGAAGTGGTAGATTTGGACGAAGATGAAGAAGACCAAGAGCACGAAGCAAATGAAGGGGGTGGTGATGCAATCAACGAAACCCTAGAGGTTGAAACAAACGTGGTTCCCCTACGCGTGGAATTTCCCCAATCCTCTCCGTCTCGAATGACTGACGAGGAACTGGCACTTCTGAGGCGCAATGACCCCATTGGGTATATGAAGGCAAAGTTGGCTCAGAGGGATGTTCCAATCGCTAGGGCTGGCACAAGTTCAACCAGCTATCCTCTTCCCACAGATGAAAGAGTTGTTCTTCTTAACAAAATTAGGAGAACTATTCTCAATGTGGATATCTTCGAAGTGCTTAAGCAAGATAGTACTGCTTGCTATACTATGAAGGAGCTGCTCACAAAGGTTAATCTTTCCAATTGCTCTTTGCCAGTTAGTACTCTCTTGTTTGATCTTCAGAATTTGCTGGACAACGTAACTGGCTACCTTCTTCAAGACGAATCTGCTGCCAAGAAGGTTCATGAGAAACGCATTGCCATGGATGCCGCCTACGAACAAGCTTCGAAGCTTTCTCAAGAAGCTGAGGATCAGGCTATGCATCTGAAGCAGGCGAAAACTGAATATGAGGCTCGAGCTGAGTCCATTCTTATTTGGGAAAGGCAGATTCTGGAACTTCAGCAGAAAGTTAAGGAGGCTAAGGAACAACAACTAGCCTTCGAAACTAATCCTGCAGGTAACCAATTCGAAGAGCTTCTCAACCGGGGGCTTGCAGAAATGGAGACTGCAGAACAACTTAAAGGAGAAGTGGCAACCTTGGAAGGTGCCAGGCGGTTTGCTCAGCAGAGACTTGAAACATTTCGAAGCACCTTTAATCGATTGAAAAATAATGTTTATTTCTAAATTTTTATATCTCATCTGACCATAACTTTGGCTTTTTACATGTAATATTCGAACAACGCCATTTTGGCATTCTTATCTTGCCATCTTGGCTTTTTATAATATTTTGTTTATGTTGTTATTATTCGAATCTCCCGCAGGCTTGGCTTATATTTCTTTAAATATTTCCCATTAACCTTTAGGACTCGTTTATCATCCAAGAGTTCTTCGACTTCGTATGCATTGTTTGAGAATACTTTTAATATTCGAAAAGGTCCTTCCCAATGAGGTGACCATTTAACTAATGCTTTGTTCTTCTTATCCATAGGCAATATGACTCTCCAAACCAAGTCATTAATAACGAATACTTTTTTCTTCACCCTTTTATTGTATGTTCTGGCCACTCTTTCTTTTTGCCTCATCAAAATTTCCAACGCATGTAACCTAATTTCGTCCAACTCAACTAATTCATTCATCATCATTTCCCAATATAATGCAGCTGGGATTTCGTTTTGTTTCTGGATTCGAACTGATTGCAGATGAATTTCTACTGGTAATACTGCATCATGGCCGAATGTAAGTTGGAAAGGCGTAGTGTTAGTGGCTTCTTTAGGAGATGTTCTACAAGCCCATAACACTTGGTCCAGAGTTTTGTGCCAATTTCTTGGCTTCTTGCCAATATGCTTCTTGATTAATCCTATTATTACTTTGTTTGCTGCTTCGACTTGTCCGTTTGCTTGAGCATAATATGGTGTTGATGTTAGCAATCTGAACCCCATTTCTTGGGCAAATCCTTGCATCTTTCTACCAGTAAATACAGAGCCTTGGTCTGTAGTTATACTTTCTGGCAATCCAAACCTATAGATAATGTGCTTTTGTATAAACTCGATAATTGCCTCTTGATCAGCAACTACCAAAGGTATAGCTTCGATCCATTTGGTGAAATAATCTACTCCTACCAAGATATATTTCTGACCTTTGGACGAAGCAGGATTTATCTCCCCTATCAGATCCAATGCCCATCCTCTGAATGGCCATGGTTTGATGATCGAATGCAACTCACTTGCAGGGGCGTGTTGAATTCCTGCATGTTTCTGACATTCCTCACATCCTTTAGCAAAGTCTATGCAATCTTTGAGCATGCTAGGCCAATACAAACCATATCGAAATAGCAACCATTTCATTTTATGGCCTGCTTGGTGTGCCCCACAAGCCCCATTATGGACCTCAGACAATGCTAAATACGCCTCACTTTCTCCTAGGCATTTCAATAATACACCTTCTTGGGTCTTTTTGAACAATTCGTTCCCCATGAGGAGATATGACAATGCTCTATATTTTGTTTTTCTATCCACCTTTAGAGTTGGGTCTGCTAAATAACTCTTTAATGGACTTTGCCAATCTGTATCTGACAAAGTATTTATGGCTAGAATTTCGAATCCTTGTTTCTCAGCATATCCCAATCTCATACTTTCCAGATCCGATGGTGTGAATCTAGTAGCCATAACTCTTCCCCTTATTTCGACCAAATCCTTAAGATTCTTGGTAGATACTCTATAACCTGAAGCCAACTGCGCTAAGTCATTTGCTTCTTGGTTTTCTAACCTTGGTATGTGTTGAATATCCATGTATTCAAACTTTCTTAATAGCCTATTGACTATGACGAAGTATACCATTAAATTTTCCTTTATGCACTTGTATTCTTTTGTGATTTGTTTGACCACCAATTCAGAGTCTCCTTTAATTTCGACTCTGGTTGCCCCCAATTCCAACAAAGCTTCAAGTCCAACAATGAGCGCTTCATATTCAGCTTCGTTGTTCGAACAACGAGGACCATCCAATTTATACTTGAATTTTGTTGGAATTCCTTCAGGAGAAATTAGAAGGACTCCAACACCACTTCCATTCCTGTGGGTTGAACCATCAAAGTACAATTTCCATGGTTGCATTTCGACGTAACTCATGCTTGTCTGCTCAACCAACGAATGATCCACAATGAAATCAGAAATCACTTGACCTTTCATAGCTTTTAAGGGCATAAAAGTCAATGAATATTCTGTTAAGGCCAGAGCCCACTTTCCAACTCTACTATGCGTTATTGGCTTTGAAAGCATATGTTTAATGACATCGAAGTGAGACGAAACATAAACATCAACAGGTTTTATATAATACTTGAGTTTCATACAAGAGAAGTATAAACAGAGACATAGCTTTTCTAAATTGCTATATCTGGTCTCTGCATCATTTAGCACTCTACTTAAATAGTATATGGCTCTTTCGACGCCATTGTTATCCTCTTGTGCTAACATACTACCTATGCTAACTTCAGAAGCAGATATGTACAATCTCATGGGCCTCCCCCATGATGGTGGAGACAAAATAAGAGGCTGGGAAAGATATTCTTTTATTTTGTCAAACGCCTCCTGGTGAGCTTCTTTCCATTCGAAGGCCTGACCTTGCTTCAGACGAAGTAACGGAGAGAAAGCTTGGGTCCTTCCACTCAGGTTCGAAATGAATCTTCTGAGGAAGTTAACTTTCCCTAGTAGAGATTGCAACTCCCTTTTTGACGCAGGTGCTTTCGTCTCCATTATGGCTTTGGTTTTGTTCTGGTTGATTTCAATTCCTTTCTTGTGGACCACAAAACCAAGAAAATCTCCAGCCTGCACAAAAAATGCACATTTCAAGGGATTCATTTTTAAGCCATGTTTTCTCATTCGTTCGAATGATTGGCTTAAATGATGCAAATGTGCTTCTGCAGATATAGATTTGATGACTATATCATCAATATACACCTGCATGAAGGTTTCGATGAAGTCATGAAAGATTGAATTCATCGCCCTTTGATAAGTTGCCCCAGCATTTCTTAAACCAAAAGGCATCACCACCCATTCGTAGGTGCCTAAGGCTCCTGGGCAACGAAATGCTGTTTTTGCAATATCTTCTTCAGCAATGAAAATCTGGTTATATCCAGAATATCCATCTAACATGCTCAAGTATTCGAATCCTGCAGCAGAATCTACTAGCATTTCTGCCACGGGCATGGAATATTCATCCTTAGGGGTTGCAGTATTTAAATCCCTAAAATCTATGCAAATTCTTAAAGAACCATTTTTCTTAATAACAGGTACTATGTTTGCTAACCATTCAACGTACCTTGTTGTTCTGATGAATTTGCAGCGCAACAACCTTTCGATCTCAGTTTTAATTTTTGTGAGAACCGCTGGTGCGAATCTTCTGGGAGTTTGTTTGATGGGCCTCTTGCCATCTTTGATTAGCAGCCTATGTTCGACCAACTCCCTCTTTAAACCAGGCATCTCATCATAATCCCATGCGAAACAATCTTTGTTTTTCCTAAGGACTTCGATCACTTTTTCCTTGAGGCCTGGGCTAAGTTTAGCACTCACGTAAGTTACTCTTTTCGTTTCTTCATCCCCTAAGTTGACTTCTTCGAGCGGGTCCTGTGCCAACATTTTGACACCTGAGTTTATGGGGTCCCTTTCGAAGCCTAAGGGTTCTTTGTCATAGATGGCATCCAACCTTTGATCCATCTCCAATTCTTTGATGGGTGAGCATTTCGCACCCCCCCCCACTGACTTCATTCGTCTTTACAGTTGATTCATTTATTTCAGCCTCTAAGGCCGCTTTCGATTCATTCTCAGCCATATAGGCCGAAATCCTTTCGAAGAAGGTAGACTCAGTCATGGTTAAGGTTGTCGAAGTTCCAGCCTGCTGGCCGTTTTTGTATAGCACCTTCAACTTCCTCCTCTTCACTGATTATTGTTCTATCCCAGTAAAGACCATCATGACGAAGTGTCATGTAGTAGTGGGCGTTTCTAGTTTCATTCATCTTATCGTTTGGGACACATGGAGCAATCTTTGCCAGATTTTTATCATAATCCCTTTTGTCAACTAAATTGACAGTCGACATAAAGTAACTCTGGTCTGCTTCGATGTTTTCCACGATTCCGTCATCTCTCCACAGAACTAGTCGTTGATGCATTGACGAAGGAACTGCCCCCACGCCATGAATCCATTCTCTTCCTAGCAGTAAGTTATAATTGGCCTTGGCTTCGATAACCATAAACATGGTGGGCCTGCAACTTGAGCCTATTGTCAATTCCAACTGGACCACCCCCAGTGTTTTGCCCACTTTTCCCTCATAATTGGATAGAACCATGTTATGGGGCTTGATATCTCCTTCGCGGATCTCTAACCTTTTTAGCATGAAATGGGGAATCAGGTTGACTGCAGCACCCCCATCCACTAGAACTTTGTTCACACCATGGACACCTACTTTCGCCCGAATGAAAAGTGGCTTGAGATGATTCTTCATTGCAGGCTCTGGACGTTCGAAGAACGCATTTTGTTCCTCAACAACCCCATTGTCCATCACGTAGTAGCACACGGGCCTATGTTTCATTAAATCTGTGGTGTCTTCCTCCTCATATTCATTGATTTCGGTTTCCTGCCCAAATTCGCAAGGAAGCACAGACACCACGTTACAGTTCAGGTTGAATGAAGACTCCCCCTCCGATTCGAAGTTATCTGTTATCATATCTTCGTCCTCTTCCGGGCCTGGAGTGTATTCCTTTGTTTCGTCTCGTTGGTCTTCAGAAAAAAGCCTCCTATTGACTGGAGGTTTCTCTTCAGTCTGATTTTTTGGTTTGTTGGTGCTTGATTCACCTTGTATCTTCGTTGAAGTATCCCCTTTGTTTGCCATAGCTTCTCTCTCAGCCTTTCGAATCCTTTGCTGTCTGCGCCACTGGGATCTTGACATGGGGTTCCTTCCTTTGTAATTCTCTAATCTCACTTCCTCCCTTTTTTGTGTGTTGAATTGCCTCCTGTATGTCACAGCATGGCGTGCATTTCGTTCAGCACTCCTCCATTTGTCTTTGCCTTTGTCATTTCTGACTTGTAGCCATCTATCGGTTGGCACTTCAGCAGGGAGTTTGAAAGTCACTCTTCGAGCAACTTTGGGGTGAGGGCTATCAGGTCTTCGCTGTTTGTATCTGCTGTCGAAACGCGGGCCCATCTGGGCAGTTTCTTGATGGTTCCAGCAAGGGGCGAAGGGGATCGTTTCGAAGGCCCTGGCCATGCTTTGGTCATACACAGCAGAACATCTTGGGCAAACCAAACACTTAGTTGCCCCTTTGTAGCAGCGAAAAACAAACTCCAACAGACTCTCTCCAGCCTTGGGATAGCACCTAAAGAGTTGGTTATCCTGGCGCCAATTGTTGCCAGTTCGAGCCCTCTGTACCCTTTCGAAATTTGCAGCAATTCTTTGGTTGCAGAGGATGCTGCACCTAGGGAACAATATCATGCCTGGATCTCCTTTGTGGCATGTCATGAGATAGTCTTTGAGAGTAGCATCTCCAGTGTGATTATCCCCCATTCTGTGCTTTTCTTTTTCTAAGTATTTTTCCACTTCCTCCATCTCAGAACGGGGTCCTTCCATATCCACCATATTTATTTCCACATCCCCTTCTTTAGTTTCGTCATCGCCCCATCCTGTGGGCTTTATATCTTCGATCTGGACCTTCGAACTTTCTGGGGCAGAATATTTGACCAGATAGTCGAACTTTCCACTAGGTTCCCCCAGAGTGTCCCATATTTCCTTCTGAAGGGGAACTGGCTGCGTAATTTGGACTTTCTCCAATTCCAGCCTCAAGCCCTCAGCGACTTGTGTCAATCCTTCGTTTTGATTCCCTTGGCCTTCAGTAGCCTGGGTTTCTCCTGCAACAGCCACAGGTGCAACAATCGAAGTGTTTGGCGTTTTCTGGATGTCTTCAGTGACTTCCTCGCTGACTTCGACCATCACCCAGTTTTCGACTCCAGTGTCCTTCTCTCCTGTTGGGGCATCGCTTTGATCAGTTTCCACCATGTTGACCTCTCCAATGCATGCAGGCTCGGAGTAGTTGGTGTCTGCGACGTCCAAAGGATCTTCGTCCACTTTCATCTTCACCTTATCAGCAAACTTTAGTCTGCCATCTTTGATCGCGTTTTGAATCAAGTCCCTGAAAAGAAAACATTGTGAGGTCTTGTGGCCTAGGAAACTATGATATTTGCAAAATCCCCTTTTCTTCCTCTGATCCAAGGGAGGTATTTTGACATTTGATGGCACAATTAGTTGGCCATCCTTGACAAGCAAGTCAAAAATTTCGTCACACTTAGTGACGTCGAAGGTGTAAACCTTCTTTGGAAACTTGTCACTTTTCTCATTTTCAACAATATCTTTCCCTTTCGTGGGAACTAACATTTTGCAGGAGTAAGGTGGGGCCTGTTTTAATTCAGCGAGGTCGATTTCAACCTCTTCGAATTCGAATTCAGGATATTCTTCTACTTCCTCAGTCCCAACATAGGAAACCCTTTCTTTCTTACTATTCTTAAAGACTCTGGCTTTTTCAGCTTTTAGTCTTTCGACCTGTCGAACCCTATCGGCTAATTGAGCCATATCCCTCAAATACTGAGTATCTAATTTCTTTCGAATAGAATAATCCAACCCCCCAGCGGCCATTTCGACTAACTCATGTTCAGGCACTACTGTGTAACATCTGGATTTTAACAGTCTAAATCTATTCAAATAATCATCTATGGGTTCAGTGAACTTTCTCTTAACACTGGCCAATTCCTTCAAACTTATTTTCGTTTGTCCCATGTAAAATTGTTCATGGAATAATCTCTCTAAAAGGGCCCAAGTGTCAATAGATCCAGGAGGCAACGTGGTAAACCAAGTGAAGGCGTTTTTTGTCAAGGAACTTGGGAAGTATTTGATCCTGAGATCTTCATTATTGGCTATGTCTCCCGCTTCGGTTAAATACCTCGCTATGTGTTCGACTGTTGACTCGTTGGTATCCCCAGCGAACTTTGTAAATTTAGGGATTTTGTATCCCCTTGGTAAATCAGTATGCATTATACAATCCAATATAGGAGAAGCGTAATTTGGCCTCCTCATTCCCGTATTGAGGCCATTCTGGGCCATGATCCTCTCTATCATGGTGGTTAGGTTATTTTCTGCCAAGATGTTATCGTTTCGAATCCTACGAACGACGGCATCGGCATCTTGATTTCGACCAACAAAAACAACTCCCCTGGGTTGTTCTTCTCGAAGTTCTGGGGCTTCTGGCCTTTCGATCCTTGCCCCTGGTTCCATAACTTCCCTTTGTGGGCCCTGAATTACTGGGGCTTCTAACCTTGGTGCTCTGGCCCCTAAGTTAGCTTCTTCTCTGGGTAGTCTCTGAATTGGGTCGTTAGCAATTCGTTCTATAACAGGCATGTTTGTTCGAAATCCCGCCTGGTTCTGCCTACGCCTTTCTGTGGGAGCAAAGAAATCTGCTATTCGACTCATATTGTCAGCGTTTTCCCTGTTCGTCACAGTCACATTCTGAACTATTGGGGCAAATATTTCCTGCATGGTTTGCGCTAACACCCCTATCATATTGTGGTTGCTGTCATCCATCAATTGCCTAAAAGCCAACTGGTTATCTGTGGTTAGGATAGGCAACGTGCTATAACCCACTGACCCTTGGTTATTTGTCATAAATTGGTTCGCCCCAGACCCAGATCCTAGTTGTGGGGATGAATTCGAAGTGGAATTGTGTAAACCTGCCATAAAAGATGTTGGCATTCCGTAAGAAGAACTTCTAATTCTATTCCCATCGAAGCCGGGTGGTCTAGTTAATGGTGTGGCTAAATGGGATTGTGTTCCTGGTGGTGGAACGAATCCCCCAGGGTAGCCCATAGTTCCAGTATTTCCTAGGATCGAACTGTTAGTTGATATGCCACTTACTCCAGTGGTGGCTATGTTACTGGTTGAAGATGCAACAGACTGTGCATTCGAAGGGATTACATTAGATGTTCTGCTCGAAATGGACGCGTTAGTGCCTGTTGCATGTGGGTCACCTTGGTTTCCTTGTTGATTGTCCGAATTAGACATTTTGTCCAAACGTTTTCTTCTGGATAAAGGTTGGTTGCTGTTGGTTATCTTACCACTTCTCAGGTTCATAAAACAGCAAATTTCTTATGGTTCCTACGTTTTTGGGATGGCTATGTCTCGACAATCCTTAGTTCTGATATCCAACTATTGGTCCCACCAGGTGTGCCAATTTGTTTCCAGTGATTTCTGGTAAACAACGCTAGTCTTCCAAACTATCGAATAATCTTTATTAACGCTATTCAATCTCTCTGGTAACTCACAGGATCGACTAGATTGATCCTAGGACTCCTTGGATATTAAAGTTACTCTCACAATCGAACAATTATTCATGGCTGCTATTGTACAAGTGTTTGGTTTATTTCGATCCTTCTCTCTAAGAGTTTAAAAATGTGGTCAATTTGTACATGAAAACTAGGTTATACGAATAAATGCTAATTGTAATGCTGATTGAAGAGACATATAAAACTGCATGAAAAATGAAGTAAATGGTTTCGATTTGCAAAACATTTAACATAAAAGATTTCTGGAATGTAGAAGTTTAAAACGTGAAGAAAGCGTTTAATGCAATTTTAAGTAAAAGGATGCGTTTGAAAAAACAATACTTGGAAGTAAAGGTATTGAAAGCGTAACAGTTCTCTGAAATATAAAGTGCTCGAAATATAAAGAAAGCATTAAAGAGTAAAACTTTGAGGAAAAGACTTTGAAATGAAAAGACAATAAATAAAGAAACTTGTAAATGTTATTCGATAAAAAGAAAAGAGGAAAGTACTGGAAATGGTAAAAAGGCTTTCATTAAATTAGAAATACATGGTGCTATCATACATACATCTCTCTTGCATTCGTTTCCCTTGCCATGTGGTAGTTTGAATGTTATTGAGTATTTTGTATAACAGATATGACACACTGAAATCCTAATACTAAGACTTCTATTTATACTAATTCGACCCTAACGGTCTCGCTATAGGATCATGCCACGTTTCGAACATGCAAGACAATGCTTCTTTCATCTTTCCACGTGTCCCCAAATGCTCCAACACAAAACTTTCAAACTTTGAAAGTCCCGCTTCTATTTGAATTTTAAATGCTTTAGTGTCCTTCCGTTTCGAACGCTCTTCCCAAACCTAGCCTCGCTGTTGTTTCGAGACCCCTTTGGATATTTTCCATGATCACCGTTCGAAGCTTCAAGCTTTGACACACTCATTCGAAACACTGCTTCTGCAACTTCGAAATATGGTGTTCAATTCCATTTCGATCAGAACTTTTAACTCTTTTGAATTCTAGATAACATTATCAAAATCTTCAGCCAACACCATGCCAAAGCGCAAGAAGTTTTCTCAAGCAGTGAGTATCGGGTCTCACAGTTGGTAAACTTTTTGCTAAGGTAGTAAATAGAATGCTCTTTTCGGCCAGACTCGTCATGCTGCCCCAGTACACACCCCATCGAATTGTCGAGTATTGTCAAGTATAGAATCAAAGGTCTTCCTTCAACTGGAGGCATCAGAATAGGTGGCTCTTGGAGATATTCTTTGATCCTTTCGAAAGCGGCATGACATTCATCATTCCATTTTACCACTTGATCTTTCTTCAGCAGCTTGAAGATTGGCTCACAAGTAGCAGTCAGGTGTGAAATGAATCGGGAAATGTAGTTCAGATGCCCCAAAAAGCCTCTGACTTCCTTTTCTGTGCAGGGAGCCGACATCTCCTGTATAGATTTCACCTTTGCAGGATCCACCTGAATACCTTTATCACTGACAACGAAACCCAACAACTTATCGAACCTTACTCCGAAGGTGCACTTGTTCGGGTTCAACCTTAGCTTATATATCTTCACCCTGTCGAATAGTTTCTGGAGATGGTCAAGATGTTCTTCTTCAGTCTGGGACCTTGCAATCATGTCATCAACGTACACCTCAATCTCATGGTGAATCATGTCGTGGAACAAAGCAACCATGGCGCGCTGATACGTTGCCACAACATTCTTCAACCCGAACGACATGACCTTGTAGCAAAAGGTGCCCTACTGTGTAATGAAAGTTGTCTTCTCCATGTCCTCGGGAGCCATCTTAATCTGATTGTAACAAAAAAAACCATCCATAAAGGAGAAGATCTTATGCTGCGCGGTGTTGTCGACCAGAACATCAATATGAGGGAGTGGGAAATCATCCTTGGGGCTTGCCCTGTTCAGATCTCTATAGTCCATGCACATCCTCACCTTACCATCCTTATTGGGCACTGGCACAACATTGGCAACCCATTGCGGGTAAGATGTGACAGCTAGAAATCCGGCGTCAAACTGTTTTATGACCTCAGCTTTGATTTTCTCAGACATCTCAGGGCGCATACGGCGAACCTTCTGCTTTACCGGAGGACAGTCTTCTTTAGTTGGCAGGCGGTGTACTACAATGTCAGTGTCCAAATGAGGCATATCTTCATAAGACCAGGCGAATATCTCAACATAGTCGCGTAGCATCTGTATCAACCGTTGCTTAACACTAGGCTCCAGATTTGCACCTATCTTGACCTCTTTCTTGTCTTCCTCTGTACCCAAATTCACTGATTCCACTAGCTCTTCATGGGGCTGTATGGCCCTCTCTTCCTGTAGTAACAGTCTAGCAAGTTCCCCAAGCACTTCACAATCATCCTCACCTTCGTCCTCGGCTTGGTTGATCAGATTTTCAAAGTCATAATTGGCAGTAGCAGAGTTGTTATCAATGGGATCCAGAGTGGATGTGGATCTGCATTATGATACGTGAGTGTGTGTAAGACAATATCTGTTTTGATAAAGTGCAAGATAGAAAAGAAAAACAAGGAGTGAAAAATTTGTAATGCAAGAAAACATCCAATGCTTTATTGATGATATATGAAAATGAAAAATAATAATCCCCCACAAATAAAACCAAGGTGCCTCAGGCAAGGCACCGGGCTGTAAAGTTTTAAATTGTCTATTACAAATCTCAAAACAAAAGTCTATTACTGTGTAATAAAAGAAACGAGCACAAAGTCTTTTTCCGTCCAGTTGTTCAGTCCACCGTCGGTAGTCGGGTAAATCCAGCTGTCGATATCTGACTCTTCTTCATCACCCTCAATTGTATTCACTCCCTGATTACTGATGTGCAGAGGAGGTCTTCCAATCCTCGTGCGCCGAACAACCCTTTGCGCCTCTGCAGTAAAGCCCAAACCAAACTTGTCAGTTTTGTGTGCAAAGTCAGGGAGCTAACCCCAATTTGCACACCCACCTTTTTCAGTTACAGCCCTGGTGTTGTACCCCAAAATTTGCCCTCCTATTTTTCCACAAGAAATCACAGCTTCGAGCTTTTCCTGATTTTTCAAATTGGCGTAAGAATCAGTCAAACAGACTTTTTCTTATCAATCTATACAAAATTAGGGTTTTCATGGATTCTGGAACAGTTCAAGAAGATTGTCAGGGTTTGGTTGAGTTTGGCTCAAAGTTTGATCAGACAGGCGTTTCTTTGGTGTTAAATCAAGAATCAGGGTTTTGTGCGTGCATTCTCAGAAAGAATTAATTCTAAAGTTCTTTTCAATTTACTCTGAGATATGGACTGAGGTTTCTGATTGGGAGTTTGCAGTGTTTGATTGAATCAGTAAAAGAAATGGCATGTGGACGTTTTGTTTGATTAACTGTGCATTGCTTTGGATAATTGGAGCGCCGGGTTTATTATTGATTCATGCTAAATGGCAAGACCACAGTGTTTATTAACTATTTATTTTTTCTAAGTCAGAATAATTGGATTTACTTCCAGTTATTTTAACTTAAGAAACTTAAGTAATTAAATAGACAATTGAAAAAAGAATTAACTGATCAAAGGAAGACTTTTATTTATTTTTAATTATTTGTACAATTGTTATTTAAATACAGTAATCATTTACAAGTATTTATAATAATATTTGTTACAACGATTAAAAGTAAAATAAAATGGCGTTCTAAGTTTCTAAGTCTTTATCCTCCATTTGCTGCTCCTCATTGCTCAATTGATTTTCATCTGCAAAACAAAGAAAAAGAAAAAGTCAAATGCAGATAAAATTAAAGGCATACAGTTAATTCAAAAATCATCATTAAAAGTAACTGGCCGGAATCAGTTTGTTTGCCCTCTCTGCAAATCACAAGATTTATCCTGGTTCACAAAGAGGGATAGAAATATGTTTGCAATAAAATATGAAATGCACAAAGTTATAATATTGCACAAATTCAAAATTGTCAACAAGCTGCATAGTTTCAATTTGCAAAATGCCAAACAAACTACAAAGGCAAACTGAACTGCATAATGCCTAACCAAAGTCCAAATTGGACAGCAAACTAACCAAACTGTCAAAGATATAAAACTGTCCACAAGCTGCCAAAAGGATATCAAAGCTGTCAACAAAGTACACAAAGTATGCAGGAAAACTGGAATTATGCAGAGGAAGGATACAAATGCAAGCAAGTAATATTCAAATAACATCACTTTCCAAGGCCAGTACTTTTTCAGAAAGCTACTTTTAAGCAATAAACAATTGCTTTAAACTGTAGAGAGAGAGGAAAAGAGAGAGATTATAGGTTTACAGTACAGCAGGCTGGAGGCAAAAAGATATAAGACAAAGATATCAGAACAAGTAAAAGGGGAGGCAGATATATCACAAAGCAAAAACCACAAACGGTAACATACAAACAACATGCCTCCATAAGTTTCAAACCACAAACTGTAACATACAAACAGCCTACCTCCCAAACCTGTTTCAAAACTCTCAAATCTGCCTAAAATATTCAAACACATCAACCTGTAAAGACAGAGCTGCCTCAAGCTTGCCAAAGGCCAAGCCTGCTAACCTGTATTCAAAACCCTCAACCTGCATAATCAGTCTGAAGCCTAAAAGCCTCAAACCAGAAGCACCACAAGCTCTCAAAGCCTGTAATCTATTTTCAAGACAGCAAGCCTCAAACATGAAGCCAAACCTGTTCAAACGCCTTAAAACCTGCTAACTACCTGATAAGCTTGCCTACACTGGTAAGCCCTTACAAAGTTCATCAACCCTATACCAGAATTTATCCAAACCAATTCCAACCAAACCCTAAACCCTCAGAATAAAATCATCACAGGGTCTAAAAAACATCAACAAACAATATTCAGAATCATACCAACATCATCAACACTCAAAGCCATCACTCAGAAGAAAATAGGAAGTAAGCATACATAAGCGAAGAGTAAGCATACAGGGCAAAGAAGCAAGCAAATCATCAGAGGAAAAGAAGTGTTCAAGAATAAGTAAAGCTAAGGGTTTTTCAGAGCATTCATCATAAAACCCTAAAAGGCAAAGCAAGATACTAGACAAACCAGGGAAGACTTCCAAAGCTCACATCATCGCTCCCTCCGTCTCCGGCCACCCTAGGCGCCTCCAGTCCACCTCGTCTCCATCTCCAAAATCCAAAGGTAGTATCCCTTCCCTTTTTCCTTTCACACACCTTGTATGGACAACAACACTTGAAATCAGAACACAACGAAATTAAAACATGCAAATATGAAAACCTTAAAAAATACGAGACTACCTTTGCTTGTCACTACTTGAGAAATCCATGGAGGGAGAAGAAGTGGAAGTTGCGCCTAGTAGCTGAGACGAAGGGGAAAGTTCAGAGGCCTTGCTCAGAAGAGATGAAGAGGACGATGGCGATGAGGAACGGCGCCTCTGTAAGCACTGTATTCCCAAAATGAACAAAACTACTGAAACCCTAAAAAACATTTGTGAAATACGTTTGGGCCTTGCCCTTTTCAGAAGCCTTAAGCCCAACTGATTCAAACAGGCGCACCCCCCCTTGTTTTCCCCTTCTGACTATTCGTTTTGTTTGGGCCTTGCCTCACAAATTCCTTTGAGCCCATTCACTTTTTTTTCTTTTTTATAGACTAACACTTTTATTTATTTTTCTATAACTTAACTCTTTTTTTTAATAAATAATACACTAATTTCTCATATATAAAAAATGTTGTTAATATTTTTTCATTCTAATTAAAAATACCTAGATATTAGATCTTTATTAAGATCAAACATTTTCTTTTTCTTTTATTAAAACCCTTTTTTTATTATTTTATTTAAGCCCTGTACATAAAAACATTAATACATAAAATTAGAATTTCTTAAAACATTTTCTTGTCTTTTATTAAATCTTTTGTTTTGTACATAATCAACAAATATCCAAAAATAAATAAATACTTTTTTCTTTAAAACTTTTGTTTATACATATTAACAAAAATACAAAAAGAATAAATAAATACTTACTTAATAATATATTAGGTTAACATCTTTTACTCACCTGTAAATAAATCACATACACTTACACAAATACATTGATATATTTACATTGCTTTATTCTTATACATTGCTATACATTATATTTTACATTCCGATTGATTAGATTTGGTTGTAACTATATTTGGACACTACTCTTCTAATAAGTCTCATCCCCATTTGTAAATATTTGTACCCCCACTCCCGGATACTTATTTGTAATAGCGTAGACTTTAAATTCTCGCAATTTATCGCTTTCAATTATACCATGTTTAGACCTAGGGTTTGTATGTAAATAAAATCAAACGCTAGATAACCTAATACAAGACAAATGCATGACAATCAATACACCATTCACACTTGCACCCCTAGGGTAATCCCACTCGTTGCCTTCCAAAATGGGCCATGCTTGCACGTTGAGTTTCTTTGGAAAAACAAAACAATTCAAATGATCATAGTCCCTCGATGACGCTTTCGAAGTTGCCTAAAAATGATCATAGTCCCTTCAAGCAAAATTGCCAAAGACACTTGGCACCATTGCATTCATGGTCCATACGATGACCCGCGCCCGTCCCGTTAACATCCTAACACAAGATTGTCCACCAAATACAATGGTGGAACAATACTGTTAAAAGGGTTAAAACATGAGAAAAACCTTTGAGTAAATTTAGGGGTAGACAACTCTTAGTTACTTGATCAAACTTGCAAAACGCACTTGCCTACTTTTCAAAACCCACTACACAAACACAATTTCAAAACAACTTTCAAAACATTTGAAACATCTTTTCGAAAAGATACACACCTTTGTAAAACATTCGAGTAAAGAATTGTTACAACGGTTGCCTAGACGAGGCGTCTTTTTCAAAACATTTTCAAAACACACACACACACACACCACCATTTCAAGCAATTGAAAATCAAGGCAACTGATCTAAACAAGTAACTAAGAGCCCATGGATAACCATGGATGAAAAGGGTGCTAATACCTTCCCTTTTCATAATCTACCCCCCAAACCCACGAAACATCTCAAAAGGTTTTTCCTGTGCTTTTTAACCTTTCCTTTAGGATAAAACAAAAAGTCGGTGGCGACTCTTGCTAAACCGAACAAGTGCGAATACAACGCAAAACTCAAGTCAGTTCTCCCACCGTATCACAGAACTGGCGACTCTGCTGGGGATTATTTAAAAGTGGGGTTACCTTAGGGTTTAGATCACCTTTACATTATTGCTTTGATTGCTTTGATTGCTTTACTCTTTTGGGTCCTTGTTTGGGTTTGCTATAAATCCTACACCCGGATTTGGGGGCACCTTTTTAGGTAAATAGCAATAAAACTGCGAGGGAACTGTGCGGGGTATACCGACATGGTTGAAGCAGTAAGCTATGTTAATGTGACATATTTGTGAGTACCGGTAACCCTTGAGTTCAATCAAGGAGAGTACGTGGCCGCTGAGTGATGTCGTGAAGCACTAACGAACTCTTAGAACCTTACTTGACCATCCTAGCCTTTTTAGGGGTAGTGAGATGACCGACTTTGGTGCAGTCCGAAGTTGGTAGATACTCGATACTACACTCATTGAGGGTTGTTTTCTTGGAATATTTTGGTCGCCAGTTAAATGGCTAAACCGAAACAATGAACACAGAAAACAATCCAATGATATTGAGCTCCTTAGAACCCGGTTTCTATTTTAGGACAGGATGAGCCAACTAACTTCAAGAGGGTACTTACCTACAAACCCCATGTAAGCCTAAACCTAAGGACTTATTTGCTTTGTGTGAATATGATTACCTGTATATACCCTCACTTGCTTTTGCATACATGTACATAACATCATAACATCATACCATAGCATTTTTCAATAACCATTTCAAGGATCTCGAGGGTTCTTTTGATGCAGGGTTACGTTGAACCAGACGTCTACCAAAGGGCAAGAGGTTTTCTCCTCTAAGCAAATGCCATCAAAGATAAAGTACAACAACTTGAATCAGGGGCTATGACCCACTTGACATGGTGAGCTTGATTCTCGTGGAAAGACATCCACCGTTGCAAAGTTCTCCAATCAAAGATCAAAGTTCAACCTCTAACATTCTCTTGTGTTTACCCCAAGAGATCCTTGAAAACATTGCATACATATATCATACATATCATTTTATAATAGGTTTCTCCCATACAGGTCTCCTTATCTTCCTACTGTTTATTTCAGTAAGATGGATATGGAACAAACGGTGAAAGATCTCCAAGCTCAAAATGCTCAATTCCAACAAATGCTTCTGGCTATGGGGAAGGGGCAAGAGGATCTGACAGCTCTCCTTCTCAAAGACAAGAAGAAGAAGTCCAAGAAGGCAGCCAACATCCTGAACTTGAGAAGAAGACCTAAAACCTTGTACCTTGCAACTCCATCCAACATAGGGGATAGTCTTGAAGAAGACCACAATGTGGAGATTGATGAAGCTGAAGCTGACTACTCCGAGGAACAATATCCTCCCGCTGATGACAAGTACAAAGAGTTGGAGGATCGCCTCAATGCTATGGAGATTCAACAAATACCTGGCTTGGATTTAGGAGACATGGGTTTAGTTCCTGGATTGGTCATTCCTCCAAAGTTCAAGGTCCCTACCTTGGCCCTGTATGATGGAGTCTCTTGCCCTAAGATGCATCTAAAGTCTTATGTTCGCAAGATTCAACCATACACAGCTGATCCAAGGCTTTGGATCCATTTCTTCCAAGAAAGCTTGGTAGGGGCCCAACTCGAGTGGTTCTATCAATTGGAGAGTTCTCGCATCCACACCTGGAAGGACTTAGCTTTTGCTTTCTATGAGCAGTATCAGTACAATGCTGATCTTGAACCAACTCGTGTGCAATTGCAGAGCATGACCATGGGTTCCGACGAGAGCTTCAAGGGATATGCCCAAAAGTGGAGAGATCTGGCTGGTAGGTGTTGTACCCCAAATTTTGACCTAAGATACCATCTCCCATCTGCATCATTACATTGCAAGTGTTTTGACCTATTTTTATCAATTTTTAAAGCAGATTTTAAATTCATAACCTTTTCAAGTCAAGAGCTGTTTATTTTTGAAACGCTAAATTTATTAATTGATCAATGCTAAAATGATGTTTATTTAATTATTTATTATTCTGAATTTAAATAATTGGAATTTATTTTCAGTTATTATATAATTTAAAGAATTATAAATAATAAAGTAAATATTTGAAAAGAAGTTTATTAATTGATCAACAATGTTTATTTAATTATTTATTATTCTAAGTTTAAATAGTTGAAATTTTATTTTTCAGTTATTATAATTTAGAAGAATTATAAATAATGAAGTAAATAATTGAAGAGAAGTTAATTGATCAATGATGTTTATTTAATTATTTATTATTCTGAATTTAAATAATTGGAATTTATTTTCAGTTATTATATAATTTAAAGAATTATAAATGATAAAGTAAATAATTGGAAAGAAGAAAAGAATTAATTGGTAAAAATAATAGAGTTTTATTCATTTTATTCCAATTGTTACAATTATTGTTTAAATACCGTATTTATTCACAAAGTATTTACAATGATAATTTTTACAATGGTTAAAGTGAAATAAAAACTATCCTAATTTTTCTAAGTTCTAAATCTTCGTCTTCTAACCAATACTTATTTGATGCTCATTGGATTTTACCTGCAAAGAATTAAAAGAAAAAGTCAGAAATAAGATATATAATTAAAAGCAGACGATTAATTTAGCGTTCATCATTAAAAGCAAACGGCTGGAATCAGTTTTTTACCCTCTTCGCAAATCACGGGATTTCTCCCGGTTCACAAAAAGGGATGTTTATTTATTGATAAATATGAATGCACAAGTTAAAAATATGCACAAATTCCATTTTGCCAAAATAAACTGCATAGTTCAAAATCAATTGCACATTTCAATTATAAACTGCATATTTCAAAACCCACAACATATGCATAGTCAAAATTACATTTTCAACACAAAAGTCCAACGTAAACTACCCAATGTATGGGAAGAGGCCAAAAACACAAGGCTCCTCTACTGTAACAATGCAGATGGCAAAGAGAAACATGTACAGATTAAAACCAAATATGCAAGAAATATTCCTAATTTCATCATTTTCCAGCTTTGCTTTTTCAGAACATAAAGTACATATAACATTTTAATGTTTCAAACTGTACTAAGGAGAGAGAAGAGAGAAAGAGTGTAGGTTTACAGGTTTTGGCCTTAGGCAGAAAAGGGATAGAAAACAAAACTGCAATAATACAGTAAAAAAAGGAAGTATAGAAAAGGATAAAGCAAACTGAATGGAACAGTAGATGTGCAGAGATATCAAAGGAAAATAGTAAAAATATTCAGAACCTGAACCATCAGAGCCAAGCGAACCAACTATTATAACAACAACAAAACTCTTCAAGAAAAACCAGAGTTCATAACCTGTTGAGAGCCTAAAAACCAAAACTGAGTTCAAATACCACAAGCCTATTCTCAAAGAGAAAAAGCTTGAAGAGCCTGCATTCAAAAACCATATACTGTCCCAAGCCAAAAAATATCATAAAAACCATGGCCTGAAAAACCAGTAAACAAGCCTGCTGTCCAGCCAAAGCCTTACCCCTTTCAAAAACCAGAACCTGTAACACAAAAGCCCAGACCCTTAACCATGTCAAACCTGTCCTGCTCTAAAGCCTAAGCCATAGAAACCATAACCAGTAAACACGACCTGTTAAGCCATTCCAAACCTGAAACGAGTTTCACCAACACAAAAACCAGTAAAACCTTAAGCCTTTCAAACCATAACCTGTTGAAACCTGTAAAAGCCTTAGCCCTCAAATGACACAAGCCATAAACCAACAAACAATACCCTGTAAAACATACTGTTAAGCAATAGTTCTAAATCTCCCATAAACCAACAAATCATGCCAAGTTAAAAACCAGTAAACTCAACCTGTACTGTCAAACCATTTCAAAAAAGGCCTAAACTTATACCAAGCAAGCTAAGTAACCAAGTTCAAACCCACAACTCAAAGCCCTCAGAGTTTTCTCATCATTGGGCTACTAAACACAAAGCAACCAGAAGAGAAGAAGAAAAATCAAATATATTCAAAGGCATTTCCAGCATATCATCATCAAAAAATCATCGAGGCAACATGAATCCTCAGTTGGAAGCACCATAGGATAGCAAACACATCAAGCTAGTCAAAACAAATATTTCAACAATAGCACATTCAGAAGCGTACAGGGGGCAAGTATCAACAAATATCTCAAGGCAACTCAGAAGCATACTCAGCAAGCCAAAGAGGAAGAAGGGACAAAGAAGCATACAAAGCAAAGCAGGCAACGAGGCAGAAGAAGAAGACAAAGGGGTTTTCAACATGCATTTTTCAGCAATCATCATCAAAACATAAAAGTCAAAGGCGAGATACTAGACAAACCGGAGCAAGCCCTAATTCAACGCCGTCCCTCACCGCTTTGGCCGCCATAGCTTTTCTCAACCCCTTCCTCCTCCGTCTCCAAAGGTAATGTTTCTCCCTCTTTTCTTTCATGTACCTCAAATAACCATAATAATAGGAAGTCAGAATCAAAAATGGATGTAAAAATCATAAACATGCAAAATCATAATAAAACCCTAACGAGATTTAAAACGAAGGTTACCTTGAATCTGTCGCCCTAGCATTTCGTTGGAGGGAAGAGGAGGTTTAAAGATGCCGGTGGCCATGGGCAAAGGAACTCAGAGGCGAGGGCATGAGAGCCACGAAGAAGACGAATCCATAACGAAGAAGAGCGCCGCTCTGTACCCCTTTGCTTAGCCCTAATTTTTTTCCCCAAACTAAAACAAATATGTTTAACCCTAACCTTGTTTCAATAATTGGGCTTGACCCGTTTCCCTGCCTAAAAGCCCCAAACGAATTTCTTAAGACACCCCCCATCCCATTTCTGTTTTGGGCCCTTAAAACTCTTTGGCCCTTTCTTTTTTTTCTTTTTATTTTGTTTTAAACATTCCTAAACAAAAAATTTGATTCATCTTTATTTTATAATTTTAAATAATACAAACCATTTTTCATATATAATTTAATTAAATATATTAATTTTATTTATATTAATTCATAATGAACAATCCCTTTTATATATTAATTAAGGCTTTACATATAAAAGATTAGTTAAAATACTTGAATTAACATAAGACATTAGGGTATTTTATTATTGGTACATTAATACCAAAAATACATAAAAAATAGAAATTAAAACATTTCTTTTCTTTAATTAATATTAGATAAAAATATAAAAAATGCATGTTCACGCCATTTAGTCTGTTTATTCAATCATTGTTATGGTCATATATCACTTAGCTACTTAATCTTTATCTATCTAGTTTTCTGTTTGATAATTCCGTCTTTACTTGTTTATTCTGTTTACGTCTAAATCCAAGAGAAAAAATGATTAAATTTGTTGACTTCATGTCCTCAAATCCAATCACACGAATATCTTCATCTCATTAAAACTTAAGACAATTTTTCCTCAAATATTCAATCTTTTCAAAACTTATACCTTTTAAGTCAAAACTTCGACATTAGGTCATCGTACCTTCAAAAACTCGTCCGTACCCCTTTTCGGCCAAAACAATTTATTTTTAATCCAACGAACAATTTTAATAAACAGATATTTCAAAAGGTTCCTATAGAATACTATAGATACATTGGGTGCTAATACCTTCCCATTGTATAACCAACCCCCGAACCATAGACCTCTTTTTGAAACGCCTTGTATTTTCATTACTTTTAAAAGTATTATTTTACATTGCATATTTTAGGGTTTTATTTCGATCTTTTCCCTTTTCCCTTGGAAATAATAAAGCGCGGTGGCGACTCTTGCTTTTGTGAGACGAATTAATTAATAGTTCGATCTCCGATTTACCCCGCTACATTTTTTATCGCTACAGAATTGGTGACTCTGCTGGGGAAAGATTGACCTCTTGCTGGTCCATCCCTAAGTGGGTTAAGCCTAGTTTGTTTTATCTGTTTTATTATTATTATTTGTTTTGTTTGATTATGTGTTTAAATTGGGGTTGTTTGGGTTTTTTGCAAAGGACAAATCCTATACCCGGATTAAGTTACACTTAAGAATAGGACGAGCAGTATAGTCATGTTAACTTTGAGGGAGTAATCCCGAAGAAGGAGGCATGAGATCCCCCACTCAATGGAAGGCCCTTTTGAACTTAATATTTGTTTACCGAGTAATCGGGAAGACATTATTATTTTCGACCTGGGAGCCAGAGAAATTGAGGACCGTAGAACCCTAACCCATCTTAGCCTTTTTAGGTGTAGCGCAGAGACTATAACGGAGTAATTCAGAAGTAGTTGTTACGCGATGCTACGCTCGGATGAGTTTCTCTTGAGAATATTGCTAATTATTGAGTAATCAAGACGTTGGCAATATCCGAAGGAGGAATGTAGACTCTGGGAACTCTTAGAATCTTGTCTTACAGGTATTATTGAACCGTTAGTACATACCTTGGGGTGGGTTTTACCTTTGACTCCATGCTCGAAACGTTGAACCTTTGAACCCCATGTTTGTGAACTTGTGTGTAACTGTTGCATTATCATTCATCCATACATCCATAAACATTTTTGTAAAAAACTTGTTTTTCAAGGAACTTAAGAATGATTCTTGCAGACATCTCAGGTACTATTATTATGGAATTTGGAAGGAGAAACACTCGAAGTTTTAGTTTTAAGGAGCCCGAGATTGAAGAACTGAAGAGTTTAATTCCTAAGATCAAGAACCCGATGGATTTTCAGAAAAAGTATGGGTCCATTATACCTCTCATGAAGCGCAAGATGAAGGAAGGCATCCTTAATACGTTAGTCCAATTTTACGATCCTTTGTATCGATGTTTCACCTTTCCGGATTACCAGTTAATGCCCACCTTAGAAGAGTACTCCTACATACTTGGTTTGCCGATCACCGACTGTGTTCCTTTTTCTGGCTTAGAAGAGGAACCCAAATCTCACGAGATAACGACCATCACCCACTTGAAGAAGTCAGAGATAGAGGAGAACATGACTACAAAAGGGGGAATCCGAGGTTTGTCTGCACAATTTTTGTTAAGGAAAGCTCGTCATTTCGCTGAGATAAAAGATACTATTGCCTTCGAAGACGTCTTTGCTTTACTCGCTTATGGTCTATTCTTGTTCCCTAATGTTGATAAGTTTGTGGATATTAACGCCATCAGAATTTTCTTGATTGGAAATCCGGTCCCTACGTTGCAAGGAGATACCTACTACTCCATCCATCTTCGAAACTCTTATCAAGGAGGGATGATCATTTGTTGTGCACCATTGCTGTATCAGTGGTATGTTTCTCATCTACCTAGGTCTGATGTTTTCTGGGATCTCGAGAAGGAGCCGCGATGGGCGCCAAAAATTATGGCTCTCACTCATTTCGACATTGATTGGTATAATCGAGCTTACTATGACGTGAAGATCATCGATAACTGTGGTGCTTTTCCTAATGTGCCTCTTCTTGGTACGAGAGGTGGAATTAACTATAATCCTGTTCTCGCGCGCTGTCAGTTTGGATACCCGATGAGGGACAAGCCAAATAACATCCATGTGAGTAGTTTCTTTCTACAAGAAGGACAAGATCACCAGGCAGCTAAGAGGGAGATCGAAGGAGCTTGGCGCCACATCCATAGGAAAGGGAGAGATATGTTAGGACATAGGGGTGCCGTTTCTTTGGAGCCTTACCTACAATGGGTCCGTACTAGGGCTTGTGCTCTCAAGATGCCCTATAAACCTGAGAAACCTTTATTCCCTACCGTTGCATTATCATCTGTTGATATCCCTATCGAGAATATGGGAGAATACCAAGGAAACCTGGCTAGGATGAAGTCCGAGAGAGATGCTTGGAAAGAAAAGTATAATATGTCTGAATATGAGAATCGGGTCCTGGCTCGACAACTAAAGGAAAAGGAGGATTTGCTATTTATTCAAGACGGCTGGTTCATTGATCATGATGAGAAGCTTCGTCAAAAGGATGCTTTACTGAAGAAGTATGCTAGTGAAAGGAAGAGAAAGAAGGGAGGTTCGGTAAGCGTTGCTCTTATTCCTAATCCACAAAAGGAAATCATTGATCGACTAGTAGCTGAGAAGAAAGAGATGGAAGACTTTTATGAAGAGAAGATCAGGAAGCTCCGGTTACAGTTGGCATTTGGTCCTTCATCTGATGATTCTGAGTGATCTTTAGCTTTTAGTTTTATTTTACTGATGTCATTTTGTAAAACTCTGTAAAAGGGCTTCATGTTCCAAAGTTGTAATTTACTGCTTTTATTATGGGCTTCATGTTCCAAAGTTGTAGTTTACTGCTCTATTATTGGGTTGTTATCCCAAAGTTGTAATTTATTGTTTTGTTGTTCCAAAGTTGTAAGTTGTAATTTACCGCTTTTGATTAATGAATCGAGTTTTTGTTGTTCCAAATTCCTTTACCATTGATGTGTGCAAAATTATTGAAGTTCCTTAAAAAAACTATTAAAATGAATTATCATTTGCATCACATATCATGCATCATCCAACATTCCACTTCACATGTTTTCTAGAGTCTTATCCTTGTTTCTTTTTCCACTCCGATAGATTGTCAAGCTGTCTCATCGATACGATACTCGAGCCAATCGTCAGAGGAAGATGGAAGATCTGGAACAGGAAAACCAAGAGCTTCGTAAGGAGGTCGCTACCCTTCGTGTCGGTATGGAAAAGCTAACTGCGGTAGTGGAAAGTTTGATGGCTACTCAGAATCAGCCATCGACTACAGCTGCTGAGATTCAGACTTCAACTACTGTGGTTTCCGAGATTGTCACCGTTCCAACATCCGTGACTCAAATCAACTCTCCGCTTCAACATCAGATGCCAAAAGGTTTTCCGTGGGGGATGCCTTACAACTTTGTGCCAGAGGGGTATCAGCCTATCGTACAACCTTTGTTTCAACCTACTTTGTCTCTTCCTCAACCAGAGACAACTGCCATGCCGCGGGTAATCCCGTCTGTAACACCTTTCCCACAACCAGTGATGACAACTGTTGCTCCTGTGGTTCACTCCGTGCCATACTTGAATGAACCTACTTATCCTGCCGAGCCTGCTGAAAGTCTGGGTCTTTTTGATAGAATGGAAGACTTTCAAGACCAATTCCAAGAAATGCAGAGGGAGCTCAGAGCGTTAAAGAGGAAGGATTTGTTTGGGAAGAACACACATGACCTTTGTTTAGTTCCGAATGTCAAGATTCCAGCAAAATTCAAAGTGCCAGACTTTGAAAGATATAAGGGTGATTCGTGTCCTCGGAGTCATTTGACTATGTACGTGAGAAAGATGTCTACATATTCTGATGATCATGACTTGTTGATTCACTATATTCAAGACAGTTTGACGGGTGCCGCTCTAAAGTGGTATATGGGTTTAGACAACATTCGGATCCGCAACTTCAACGATCTTAGCGAAGCTTTTGTTCATCAGTATAAGTACAACGTTGACATGGCGCCGGACAGGGATCAACTCCGGGCGATGTCCCAGAGAGACAGAGAGTCTTTTAAGGAATACGCCCAGAGGTGGCGCGAAATTGCTGCTCAAATCTATCCTCCTCTTGAGGAGAAAGAGATGACAAAGATATTCTTGAAGACTTTAGGTTCCTTTTACTATGAAAGAATGATTGCCAGCGCACCCAGTGACTTCACCGAAATGGTAAGCATGGGCATGCGGTTGGAGGAAGGGATTCGTGAAGGGCGTTTGGTTAAAGAAGGAAGTCCGTCTAGCAGTACCAAGAAGTTTGGAAGTGTTTTCCCAAAAAGAAAAGAGCAGGATGTCAGCGTGATCTTCCCAGGGAGACCGAGGAGAGGTTACTCACACGTTGCGGCAGTCACTCCGGCTGTCCGCCCAGCATTGATGACCCCAACTCATCAAACCCCACCAACTCAACAACGGCCATTTCAGCAGCAGCCTCGACAACAGGCTTATCCATTCAACAACCAGAACCGTTCACCAAGAAAACCGCAATTCGATGCCATTCCTATGACTTATACTGAATTGTTCCCTGCTCTTATCAGAAAGAAACTCATAACAACAAAACCTCCTCCTGTCGCACCAAATAGTACTTCTCCGTGGTACAAGGCGGATCAGTTTTGTGAATATCATCAAGGGTCGCCGGGGCACAACCTTGAAAATTGTTTTTCTCTAAAGGCGGACGTGCAAAGGTTGATTAAGAATGGTATCTTGTCTTTCAAGGATGTTAACCCAAATGTTAGAGATAATCCTTTGCCTCGACATGGGGCAACATCAGTGAATATGGTGGAAGGTTGTCCGGGAAAGTTTCGAGTTTTTCAAGTTGAACACATAAGAGATTCGTTGATCAGGTTACATCAGAGCTTAAGAAGACTTGCCTTTGTTAGGAATCATCATGATTATGATGTTTGTGAATTTTATTTAAGAGAGGTTGATTGCCCTATTGTGAAGGAGGATATTCAAAAGTTGTTAGACCAGAGGGTTATCACTATTACATATGACAGAGATCCGGAGGATGAGGTGAATGTTATAATACCACAATTCAATTTGCCTGAATCAGTAGAGATCGTTTACGACAGTCAGACTGCACCTGTTGCTCCTTTGATCATTTATCCACCTGGTCCTGTGCCTTACAACTCAGACCAAGCTATACCGTATAAGTATAATGCCACAATGATTGAGAATGGGGTAGAAGTCCCTTTACCAACAAGGCCATCTTTTGTTAACATTGCTGATGTGAGTAGAGTTACGAGGAGCGGACGTGTTTTTGCAGCAGTACCTTTGAAGAGACCAGAAGTTCAAGTCAGGAGACCCATACCGGCAGAAATTCCAGCGAGAAATGTTGAACCAAGGGTTGAGATATGCCGATCCAATGAACCTATCCCTCATCCTGAGGATGATGAGATTCTGAAGCTCATCAAGAGAAGTGAATATAAGATTGTGGACCAACTATTACAAACTCCTTCCAAGATTTCTTTGCTTGCTTTACTGAGAGATTCTGGTGCCCATAGAGAAGCTTTGATGAAGGTCTTGGACCAGGCATTCGTGGATCATGATGTGACGGTTGACCAATTTGATGGAATTGTGGGAAATATTACTTCGTGTAACAATCTTGGTTTCAGTGATGAAGAACTCCTAGAGGAGGGAAGGAACCATAATATGGCTTTGCATATCTCAATAAGTTGTGGAAATGATACTTTATCAAGTGTGTTGGTAGATACAGGTTCGTCGTTAAATGTAATGCCCAAAACTACATTATCTCGACTCTCATATCAAGGTGCTCCCATGAGACCTAGTGGGGTAATTGTCAAAGCGTTTGATGGTTCTAGGAAGACTGTCATTGGTGAAGTGGATCTTCCTATAATAATTGGTCCTCATACTTTTCAGATCACTTTTCAAGTAATGGATATTCGTGCCGCCTACAGTTGCCTATTGGGTCGTCCATGGATCCATGATGCAGGGGAAGTCACTTCCACGCTCCATCAAAGATTGAAGTTTGTAAGGCATGGAAAGCTGGTAATGATTGGTGGAGAGCAGGCTATGGTGGTAAGCCATTTATCATCTTTCTCTTTTATTGATGCTGATGAGGATGTTGGAACCCAATTTCAAGCTCTATCTGTTGCTAATAATGAAGTGAATAAGCAAGGGACATCTATTTCTTCTTTTGAGGATGCGCGACGAGTGGTTGAAAGTGGTTCGGCTGAAGGTTGGGGCCAGGTGTTGACTTTGCCCGAGAAAAAGTCTGGAGAAGGTCTTGGTTTTCATCCTGTGCCTACAAGAGTCAAACAGGAAGTAGTTACTCGTCCGATACAAGAGGTTTTCCGAAGCGCAGGTTTTATCCATCCGACTCCTCCTGAAGTTGATGCTATAATAGGAGACGATTCTGAAGAGGATTTACCCGATTTTGTAACGCATGGAGTGGTTTGCCAGAACTGGATTGCTGTTGATGTTCCTGTTGTGATGCACATTTCTGAGTAATGTTTTGTTTTATTTTTGAAAAAATTTTCGCTCTGCCCAAGGCGAAAAGTATTTGTGTCGGGCTATGTTGAAAATAAATCCTTTTGCTCTGCCCAAGGCAAAAGAGAAAATGTCTGGGCTCTTTGTTTCAAGTATTTCCCCTCATGAATAAAAATGTTATTTTGTCCACTACTGTTTTATTTTTCACTTTTTCTGGGAAATAGTAATGAAAATTAATTGGTAGTAATAGGAAAATATAATAACTTTTTGTTTTATTTGTACAAATCGATTTCTAAAATAAAGCATAATCATATGTGCAGATTAATCCATGACTTAACCATTGAAAACAATGATCCTATTCCCTCTCCCAACTTTGAATTCCCTGTGTTCAGAGCCGAAGAAGGGGATAATGAAGAGATTCCTGATGAAATTTCCCGTTTTCTTGAGCACGATGAAAAGACTATTCAGCCGTTTGAAGAACCTATAGAGTTGATCAATTTGGGTGATGAAGAAGATAAAAAGGAAGTTAAGGTCGGAGCATTGCTTATCCCAGAGGTCAAAGAGAAAATGTTGGAGCTTCTCAAAGAGTATGTTGATGTGTTTGCTTGGTCCTACCAAGATATGCCAGGTTTGGACAACAATATTGTGGAGCATCGTTTACCGTTGAGACCCGAATGTCCGCCAATTAAGCAGAAGTTGAGAAGGACTCGTCCCGATATGGCTGACAAGATCAAAGAAGAAGTTCAAAAACAAATTAATGCAGGTTTCCTTGTTACATCAGTCTATCCTCAGTGGTTAGCCAATATAGTGCCTGTTTCTAAGAAAGATGGCAAAGTTCGAATGTGTGTAGACTATAGAGATCTGAATAGAGCTAGCCCAAAGGATGACTTCCCATTACCGCACATTGACGTATTGGTCGACAATACCGCAAAGTTCAAAGTCTTTTCTTTCATGGATGGTTTCTCTGGTTACAATCAAATCAAGATGGCACCAGAAGATATGGAGAAGACAGCTTTCATTACACCTTGGGGAACATTTTGTTATCGGGTTATGCCGTTTGGTCTGAGGAATGCTGGTGCAACATACCAAAGAGCCATGACTGCTTTGTTCCATGACATGATGCATAAAGAGATAGAAGTGTATGTAGATGACATGATTGCCAAATCGCAAACTGAAGAAGATCATTTGGAACATTTATTGAAGTTATTCCAGCGTTTGAGAAAGTATAAACTCCGTCTGAATCCCAACAAGTGCACTTTTGGTGTTCGTTCTGGAAGACTTCTGGGTTTCATTGTCAGTCAGAAAGGTATTGAGGTAGATCCTGATAAAGTCAAAGCTATTCGGGAAATGCCCGCACCCAAGACAGAAAAACAAGTAAGAGGATTCCTTGGGAGACTGAACTATATTTCTAGATTTATATCTCATATGACTGCTACCTGTGGCCCGATTTTCAAGCTTCTCCGAAAGAACCAAGGATGTGTGTGGACAGAAGATTGTCAAAGAGCTTTTGATAGCATCAAAGAATATTTGCTTGAACCTCCCATTTTGATTCCACCAGTGGAAGGAAGACCTTTGATTATGTACCTGACTATATTGGAAGATTCCATGGGATGTGTGCTTGGTCAACAAGATGAGACTGGAAGAAAGGAACATGCTGTATATTATCTGAGTAAGAAATTCACAGACTGTGAGTCTCGATACTCATTGCTTGAGAAAACCTGTTGTGCTTTAGCTTGGGCTGCTCGCCGTCTGCGCCAGTATATGATTAACCACACCACTTGGTTGATCTCCAAAATGGATCCGATCAAGTATATCTTTGAGAAGCCCGCCTTATCTGGAAGAATAGCCCGTTGGCAGATGTTGTTATCCGAATATGAAATTGAGTATCACACTCAGAAAGCAATCAAAGGGAGTATTTTAGCCGACCATTTGGCTCACCAACCAATTAACGATTATCAATCCATCAAGTTTGATTTCCCAGATGAAGATGTTATGTACTTGAAAGCTAAAGATTGTGAAGAGCCGTTACCCGAAGAAGGACCTGATCCCGAATCCCATTGGGGTTTAATATTTGACGGAGCTGTGAACTCTTATGGAAATGGAATTGGGGCAATCATCGTCACTCCTCGAGGTACTCATATCCCGTTCACAGTGAGATTGAAGTTTGACTGCACGAACAACATGGCTGAATATGAGGCATGTATTATGGGTCTCGAAGAAGCAGTGGATCTAAGGATTAAGATTCTTGATATTTACGGAGACTCGGCATTGGTAATTAATCAAATCAAAGGAGAATGGGAGACTCGTCATCCTGGTTTGATCCCTTACAGAGACTATGCTAGAAGATTGTTAACTTTCTTCAACAAAGTGGAATTACATCATATCCCTAGAGATGAAAACCAAATGGCTGATGCTTTAGCTACTTTGTCTTCAATGTTTCAAGTGAATGGTTGGAACGATGTGCCTACAATCCGGGTTATGCGCCTTGATAGACCTGCTCACGTGTTCTCAGTAGAAGAGGTTACCGATGACAAACCGTGGTTCTACGACATTAAACGTGTTCTTCAAACTCAAGAGTATCCGCCTGGGGCATCCAGTAAAGATAGGAAGACATTGAGAAGATTAGCAAGCAGTTTCTTCCTCAATGAAGAAGTATTATATAAGAGGAATTATGACATGGTGTTGCTCAGATGTGTAGACAGACGTGAAGCAGACATGCTGATGCAAGAAGTACATGAAGGATCCTTTGGCACTCATGCCAACGGACATGCAATGGCTAAAAAGATGTTGAGAGCTGGTTACTATTGGATGACAATGGAATCTGATTGGTGAAAATATGTGAAGAAATGTCATAAATGCCAGATTTATGCGGACAAGATACATGTGCCACCGACCCTCCTCAATGTTATCTCTTCACCTTGGCCTTTCTCTATGTGGGGCATTGATATGATTGGAATGATTGAACCCAAAGCTTCAAATGGTCATCGTTTCATCTTGGTAGCGATCGATTATTTTACTAAATGGGTGGAAGCAGCATCTTATGCTAATGTAACCAGACAGGTGGTAGTCAGATTTATCAAGAATCAGATCATTTGTCGATACGGTATCCCGAGCAAGATCATCACTGATAATGGTTCGAATTTGAATAACAAGATGATGAAAGAGCTTTGTGAGGAGTTCAAGATCGAACATCATAATTCTTCTCCTTACAGACCGAAGATGAATGGGGCTGTTGAAGCTGCTAACAAGAATATCAAGAAGATTGTCCAGAAGATGGTGGTAACTTATAAAGACTGGCATGAAATGCTTCCGTTTGCTTTACATGGATACCGTACTTCAGTTCGAACTTCAACGGGCGCAACCCCTTTTTCCCTAGTTTATGGTATGGAAGCAGTACTCCCCGTGGAGGTTGAGATTCTGTCTCTGAGAGTGTTGACGGAAGCTAAACTTTCTGAGGCTGAATGGTGTCAAAGTAGATATGATCAGTTGAATTTAATTGAAGAAAAGAGATTGACAGCATTGTGTCACGGTCAATTATATCAGCAGAGAATGAAGAAGGCTTTTGATAAGAAGGTTCGACCATGCGAGTTCAGAGAAGGTGACCTTGTGCTCAAGAAGATATTATCTTTCCAACCTGATTCTAGGGGCAAGTGGGCTCCGAATTACGAAGGACCGTATGTCGTTAAGAAAGTTTTCTCTGGAGGTGCCTTAATTCTCACAAATATGGACGGTGAAGAGCTCCCGCGCTCCATGAACACCGATGCAGTCAAGAGATATTTCGCTTAGGTTTGAGTTGACAGTTTGCTAAGTTGAAAACCCGAAGGGGCGGCTTAGGCAAGCTTTTGGTCAGACCAGTCTTGGCATCTGAGCACATTTTGGAATTCGAAGTTGTTAGGGAGAATAATGATCATTGTTTTTGTGTAACCCTTTCTTTCATGTACTATTTCCCAAACTTTTGTAAACCGTTGGAGTCGCATTGTTAGCGAACTACCATCTTATTAATGAAATGTGAGCATTTACCTTTTGTGGGCAAAATTTTAATTTTTACGGAAATATTTGAAACAAAGTTATTTAAAGTATTCTTATTTTTAAAATGTGTCGTGAATAATGAAAGGAATATTAACAGTGGTTCCGAGGATGGTCAAGCCATGAAATGCAAAACAGTACAGTATTTTTATCCTTGCATGATGAACATGTTTCATTTCAAAATCGTCATGAGGTGTTGGTTGTGCTAAACTTGCGTTTCTCGTGGTACTAAGTTTGGTGACTCCCCAGTTCTTCCAGTTAAGCGTTGTTTTGGTTATCTTTATTTGGGCGATTTCTAAAGTGTGGTACGCTTTGTCTCATGCCAGTAGTCTATTGGTATTAGATGATTGGTTTTGAATACTTTTCTCCTCAGAAGACTTGATCCTTGTAGCGTGATACGCTCTGACGTTGCTTTGTGTTTCCAGTTCCAGTTATTTTCCGTCTTTTTTAAGATTGGCCGAGTATCTATTATGTCGTGACATCTTATCGTCTTCAAGATATTCCATCTGTTTGTTTTGTCAGCATAACATTCATTTACTCATTTACACTTATATCACGCATGCATATTCACATTTGTCGTTGATTTTGGGTTGTATACTTTGTTTATAATGTACATGTTCTTTCCAAGTAGAAGGTTAGCTTAGGCAGAAAATGTGCTTCCTTTCTAAATTCCCCAACTGAGCTAATCCTCATGGATGATTTTTTGATTTAGCCTACCTCGTCCATTTCTGGATAGGATGAATCCCCCGATCAAGTTACTTTCTCATTGATTGGAGTCTTGTTTGACTGTTTTCTCTCCGGTTTATTCCTGGAGGGAGTTATTGTCTCTTGCATAGGCTATCTCATGATTTTCCCCAGTGAAGTCGCTACCTAGACGAATGATGCATTTATTTTGCACATTTAAGTATGTGATCCCCTCGGGAAGGATGGATTCATGGTTCTCTTTGACGAAGATTTTATTCTCTGGTAGTGTTATCGCAACTTTCTCCTGAAATATTTTTGGAAAAACGACAAGCGGCGGTCTCTTCATGAGCAACTTGTGCGTTTATTATTTTGGAAAACGACAAGCGGCGGTCTCTTCATGAGCAACTTGTGCGTTATTATTATTTTTGGAAAACGACAAGCGGAGGTCTCTTCATGAGCAACTTGTGCGTTATTATTATTTTTGGAAAACGACAAGCGGCGGTCTCTTCATGAGCAACTTGTGCGTTATTATTATTTTTGGAAAATGACAAGCGGCGGTCTCTTCATGAGCAACTTGTGCGTTATTATTATTTTTGGAAAACGACAAGCGGCGGTCTCTTCATGAGCAACTTGTGCGTTATTATTATTTTTGGAAAACGACAAGCGGCGGTCTCTTCATGAGCAACTTGTACGTTATAGACATCGTTGGAAAACGGCAAGCGGCGGTCTCTTCATGAGCAACTTGTACGTTATTATTTTTCTGGAAGACAGCAAGTGGCAGCTTCTTTATTTGAGCAGCTTGTATGTTATTGGTATTTTCTTTGGAAAACAGCAAGTGGCGGCTTCTTTATTTGAGCAGCTTGTGTGTTATTGACATCCCTGGACGACAGCAAGTGGCAGCCTCTTTATTTGAGCAGCTTGTATGTCATAATATTTTTTTTGGAAGACATCAAGTGGCAGCTTCTTTATTTGAGCAGCTTGTGTATCTACAACCTTATTATTATTTCATCATTAATTAGTATATCTCCGGAAATCTCGCCGAGAAGTTTGTTATGAATCTTTACCTTCAGAAGTCGGTAATCCGTCGCCAGCAAATTGATATTTTCTGTCTATCTTTGACCTTGAGTTGCGAACTCACTGATATTTTTGGGTCAATAATCTGTTTTTATGGCCTATGCAAGATACCTTCTTTGTTAGGGTCAGAGTCCGTATTCGCTCAAATTTTTATTCGCCGTCAAGAGTCTATTACTTGAAGTCAATGGTTTATTTCCCCAGTATTGTATAATCCTTGTCTCTGTGTTTTGTTGGTGTTTGATTTCTCCAGCATTGTCTTGTTTCATACAAAATCTTTCTCTGTGAATTCAATTACTACATTTATATCAAACATAATGGCGGTATCTTAGGGCAAAAATTTGCGTATTATGTATTTAAGTACCTTCAATCTCGTCGAGACGAAGATTTTAATCTTCATATCTCCAGATAGAAGAAACTTAAATAGGGGAAGCTGTTGTACCCCAAATTTTGACCTAAGATACCATCTCCCATCTGCATCATTACATTGCAAGTGTTTTGACCTATTTTTATCAATTTTTAAAGCAGATTTTAAATTCATAACTTTTTCAAGTCAAGAGCTGTTTATTTTTGAAACGCTAAATTTATTAATTGATCAATGCTAAAATGATGTTTATTTAATTATTTATTATTCTGAATTTAAATAATTGGAATTTATTTTCAGTTATTATATAATTTAAAGAATTATAAATAATAAAGTAAATATTTGAAAAGAAGTTTATTAATTGATCAACAATGTTTATTTAATTATTTATTATTCTAAGTTTAAATAGTTGAAATTTTATTTTCAGTTATTATAATTTAGAAGAATTATAAATAATGAAGTAAATAATTGAAGAGAAGTTAATTGATCAATGATGTTTATTTAATTATTTATTATTCTGAATTTAAATAATTGGAATTTATTTTCAGTTATTATATAATTTAAAGAATTATAAATGATAAAGTAAATAATTGGAAAGAAGAAAAGAATTAATTGGTAAAAATAATAGAGTTTTATTCATTTTATTCCAATTGTTACAATTATTGTTTAAATACCGTATTTATTTACAAAGTATTTACAATGATAATTTTTACAATGGTTAAAGTGAAATAAAAACTATCCTAATTTTTCTAAGTTCTAAATCTTCGTCTTCTAACCAATACTTCTTTGATGCTCATTGGATTTTACCTGCAAAGAATTAAAAGAAAAAGTCAGAAATAAGATATATAATTAAAAGCAGACGATTAATTTAGCGTTCATCATTAAAAGCAAACGGCTGGAATCAGTTTTTTACCCTCTTCGCAAATCACGAGATTTCTCCCGGTTCACAAAAAGGGATGTTTATTTATTGATAAATATGAATGCACAAGTTAAAAATATGCACAAATTCCATTTTGCCAAAATAAACTGCATAGTTCAAAATCAATTGCACATTTCAATTATAAACTGCATATTTCAAAACCCACAGCATATGCATAGTCAAAATTACATTTTCAACACAAAAGTCCAACGTAAACTACCCAATGTATGGGAAGAGGCCAAAAACACAAGGCTCCTCTACTGTAACAATGCAGATGGCAAAGAGAAACATGTACAGATTAAAACCAAATATGCAAGAAATATTCCTAATTTCATCATTTTCCAGCTTTGCTTTTTCAGAACATAAAGTACATATAACATTTTAATGTTTCAAACTGTACTAAGGAGAGAGAAGAGAGAAAGAGTGTAGGTTTACAGGTTTTGGCCTTAGGCAGAAAAGGGATAGAAAACAAAACTGCAATAATACAGTAAAAAAGGAAGTATAGAAAAGGATAAAGCAAACTGAATGGAACAGTAGATGTGCAGAGATATCAAAGGAAAATAGTAAAAATATTCAGAACCTGAACCATCAGAGCCAAGCGAACCAACTATTATAACAACAACAAAACTCTTCAAGAAAAACCAGAGTTCATAACCTGTTGAGAGCCTAAAAACCAAAACTGAGTTCAAATACCACAAGCCTATTCTCAAAGAGAAAAAGCTTGAAGAGCCTGCATTCAAAAACCATATACTGTCCCAAGCCAAAATATCATAAAAACCATGGCCTGAAAAACCAGTAAACAAGCCTGCTGTCCAGCCAAAGCCTTACCCCTTTCAAAAACCAGAACCTGTAACACAAAAGCCCAGACCCTTAACCATGTCAAACCTGTCTAGCTCTAAAGCCTAAGCCATAGAAACCATAACCAGTAAACACGACCTGTTAAGCCATGCCAAACCTGAAACGAGTTTCACCAACATAAAAACCAGTAAAACTTAAGCCTTTCAAACCATAACCTGTTGAAACCTGTAAAAGCCTTAGCCCTCAAATGACACAAGCCATAAACCAACAAACAATACCCTGTAAAACATATTGTTAAGCCATAGTTCTAAATCTCCCATAAACCAACAAATCATGCCAAGTTAAAAACCAGTAAACTCAACCTGTACTGTCAAACCATTTCAAAAAAGGCCTAAACTTATACCAAGCAAGCTAAGTAACCAAGTTCAAACCCACAACTCAAAGCCCTCAGAGTTTTCTCATCATTGGGCTACTAAACACAAAGCAACCAGAAGAGAAGAAGAAAAATCAAATATATTCAAAGGCATTTCCAGCATATCATCATCAAAAAATCATCGAGGCAACATGAATCCTCAATTGGAAGCACCATAGGATAGCAAACACATCAAGCTAGTCAAAACAAATATTTCAACAATAGCACATTCAGAAGCGTACAGGGGGAAAGTATCAACAAATATCTCAAGGCAACTCAGAAGCATACTCAGGAAGCCAAAGAGGAAGAAGGGACAAAGAAGCATACAAAGCAAAGCAGGCAACGAGGCAGAAGAAGAAGACAAAGGGGTTTTCAACATGCATTTTTCAGCAATCATCATCAAAACATAAAAGTCAAAGGCGAGATACTAGACAAACCGGAGCAAGCCCTAATTCAACGCCGTCCCTCACCGCTTTGGCCGCCATAGCTTTTCTCAACCCCTTCCTCCTCCGTCTCCAAAGGTAATGTTTCTCCCTCTTTTCTTTCATGTACCTCAAATAACCATAATAATAGGAAGTCAGAATCAAAAATGGATGTAAAAATCATAAACATGCAAAATCATAATAAAACCCTAACGAGATTTAAAACGAAGGTTACCTTGAATCTGTCACCCTAGCATTTCGTTGGAGGGAAGAGGAGGTTTAAAGATGCCGGTGGCCATGGGCAAAGGAACTCAGAGGCGAGGGCATGAGAGCCACGAAGAAGACGAATCCATAACGAAGAAGAGCGCCGCTCTGTACCCCTTTGCTTAGCCCTAATTTTTTTTCCCAAACTAAAACAAATATGTTTAACCCTATCCTTGTTTCAATAATTGGGCTTGACCCGTTTCCCTGCCTAAAATCCCCAAACGAATTTCTTAAGACACCCCCCATCCCATTTCTGTTTTGGGCCCTTAAAACTCTTTGGCCCTTTCTTTTTTTTCTTTTTATTTTGTTTTAAACATTCCTAAACAAAAAATTTGATTCATCTTTCTTTTATAATTTTAAATAATACAAACCATTTTTCATATATAATTTAATTAAATATATTAATTTTATTTATATTAATTCATAATGAACAATCCCTTTTATATATTAATTAAGGCTTTACATATAAAAGATTAGTTAAAATACTTGAATTAACATAAGACATTACGGTATTTTATTATTGGTACATTAATAACAAAAATACATAAAAAATAGAAATTAAAACATTTCTTTTCTTTAATTAATATTAGATAAAAATATAAAAAATGCATGTTCACGCCATTTAGTCTGTTTATTCAATCATTGTTATGGTCATATATCACTTAGCTACTTAATCTTTATCTATCTAGTTTTCTGTTTGATTATTCCGTCTTTACTTGTTTATTCTGTTTACGTCTAAATCCAAGAGAAAAAATGATTAAATTTGTTGACTTCATGTCCTCAAATCCAATCACGCGAATATCTTCATCTCATTAAAACTTAAGACAATTTTTCCTCAAATATTCAATCTTTTCAAAACTTATACCTTTTAAGTCAAAACTTCGACATTAGGTCGTCGTACCTTCAAAAACCCGTCCGTACCCCTTTTCGGCCAAAACAATTTATTTTTAATCCAACGAACAATTTTAATAAACAGATATTTCAAAAGGTTCCTATAGAATACTATAGATACATTGGGTGCTAATACCTTCCCATTGTATAACCAACCCCCGAACCATAGACCTCTTTTCGAAACGCCTTGTATTTTCATTACTTTTAAAAGTATTATTTTACATTGCATATTTTAGGGTTTTATTTCTCTCTTTTCCCTTTTCCCTTGAAAATAATAAAGCGCGGTGGCGACTCTTGCTTTTGTGAGACGAATTAATTAATAGTTCGATCTCCGATTTACCCTGCTACATTTTTTATTGCTACAGTAGGGTGCAACCCCCTTTAACTGACAGAGAGCTGATTGACATCTTCATGGGAACTTTGACAGGGCCTTTCTTCAATCACCTGATTGGAAGCTCCTCAGCCGGGTTCACCGAGCTAATACTGACCGGCGAAAGGATCGAAGCAGGCATCAAAAGTGGAAAGATCCAAGGAATTACATCCTCAGATACTCAGATAATTCCCTACAACGGAAAGAAAGAGTCCAATGCTGCGAACAATCAAAAGGGTCGTCATGATCAACATGCAGGGGCAGTCCTGATCTCTGGTTCTACGTCACGCCGACAACAGCCAAAGGGATGTCAACGAAGGCCAGACGAGCCTAAGAGACAGTTCACTAACATCAACATGCCGCTGTCTCAAGCACTGCAACACTTGTTGAGGATGAATCTGATTGCATTGATAGGGCCTCATCCAAACCCCAAGACTTCATCTCCTAACTACAATCCTAATGCAACATGTGCTTATCATTCTGACAGTCCCGGACATGACACTAACGACTGTTGGGCATTGAAGTACAAGATTCAGAATTTGATTGATGCCAAGGAGATTGAGTTTGGTCCTCCAGAGGCCCCAGCATGATCACTGCTCCTATGCCAGATCATTGAGATTGTGTTTGTTTCATTTTGAATTTTCAAAGTTGTAATCTTTTGTTATTCAAACAAATTGTCTTTTAATGTCAAACTCTGTTTCATTAATGCATTGCATATGTTTGTCTTGAATTCATACATTCGTTTTCACTACTCTTATGCTTTCTTTATGATATTTAACTCTTGATAAAAAGCTGCAGGCCTTTAGAGGGAGGATGGCGAAACAATACCATAATCTCATACAGTATGCTTTTGAACAGACCGTGCTGATGATGTACAGGCATTTCTTTCAATTCCCAAAACACTGGAGTTACAAGGAAGATAATCCCTAGTCAACCCCTTCGAGCCAAAGAAGTAGGAGTTTTCTAGTCTAAACAAATTGAAACCTTTGATTTAAACCTGGGGAAGGGTAGTCTCTCAGTTAATCCAAAAAAGGGTGTGCATTGAAGTCGCAAACTCTCAGTTCGTAATACAATGAACGACGTCAAAAAAAGCATTCCTCTGGAATCAAAAGACAGTGATGGTTCCCTACTACCTAGGCAGTCATTATCTCTAAAAAAAAGGGGAAAAAATCCCACTGAGCCAAAACCTACATAGGAGGCTTAGGAAAGCTGGGGCATCCCGCTGACTGTGATCTCAAAAATGGGAACAGTCAGGCAAAAGTTAGGGATAACAAATCAAAATCAAAAGAAAGAGGTCATTACAAATCCTCAACAACATGAAAAATGTTGCAAAAGAAAAAGGAGATGATGTCTGTCTTCCAAAATTCAACTGGTGAACCATCACCCAAAAAGTCGTTCCAAATTCGAATGGAGTTCGACGCACAATTAACTGAGCTTAGGATTGAAGAACATCACGAAGAGCGGGTGGGTACAAATATACTTTGAGCCTTTATCCTTTGTTTCTTAAACCGTGAACCAGGCCACGTTACAACCCTTCAAAAGTCCTAATTGAAGCATGGGTTAGTTCGAAAGCATACTGTTACAAAAGGTATCCTGACTCCTGTAAGGCTTTGCTCTAAAATCTTGTGTTGATTTGTCTTATAAAAAAGTTTTCTGCTAAAAAACGCATTTTTCAAAACTTTGAGACAGACATAAACTTTGCATTACTTGAATATCACTGTTTGCATTTGGCTATTTGTTTGACAGCGGAGAAATTCACATAATGAATGTTCGGAGGAACGAAAACTCTCTCAGTGAGCAAAGTCACTTCAAGAAGGATGACACTTCCAACGACAAGTCTCCTATCAACAAGGGGCATGACATGTCACCATCCAGTTAACCTGGGGTAGTCCAGTCAAGGTTTCAACCGATCTTTCAAAGTTCAGTTAACCTGGGGCAGTCCAGTCAAGATTTCAAGAAATCTCTCAATTTGCAGAGTAACCTGAAAAGTCTCCTTCATCATCACTTGGGGCATTCGAATGTCAAAAGTGTTCAACAATTCCTTCATCACCTGTTGGAAGATGTAGTTTTACACGGACTCATCATGAAGCAACCATACACCGGTTCCTTCTCAAATCAAAGATGTAGTTTTACACGGACTCATCATGAAGCAACCCTACACCGGTTCCTTCTCAACTCCAGATGCAGTTTTACACGGACTCATCATGAAGCAACCCTACACCGGTTCCTTCTCAACTCCAGACACAGTTTTACACGGACTCATCATGAAGCAACCCTACACAGGTTCCTTCTCAAAATCCAAGATGCAGTTTTACACGGATTCATCATGAAGCAACCCTACACCGATTCCTTCTCAAATCTAAGATGCAGCTTTACACGGACTCATCATGAAGCAACCCTACACCGGTTCCTTCTCAAATCCAAGATGCAGTTTTACACGGACTCATCATGAAGCAACCCTACACCGGTTCCTTCTCAACTCCAGATGCAGTTTTACACGGACTCATCATGAAGCAACCCTACACAAGTTCCTTCTCAAAAACCAGATGCAGTTTTACACGGACTCATCATCAGGAAACCCTACACCGGTTCCTTCTCAACTCCAGATGCAGTTTTACACGGACTCATCATCAGGAAACCCTACACCGGTTCCTTCTCAACTCCAGATGCAGTTTTACACGGACTCATCATCAGGAAACCCTACACCGGTTCCTTCTCAAACCAGATGCAGTTTTACACGGACTCATCATCAGGAAACCCTACACTGGTTCCTTTTCAAACCCAGATGCAGTTTTACACGGACTCATCATCAGGAAACCCTACACCCGTTCCTTCTCAAATTCAGATGCGGTTTTACACCGACTCATCATCAAGAAACCTTACACAGGATCCCAGATCAATGCCTGCAGCAATCAAATGATTCTTGCAATCCCCAGCGGAGCTAAAACTTCCAACTATCAATCCCCAAGCAGAATGAAGACTCTCTTTCTCAGTTCCTCACATGATATTCGAATATTCCCCAGTGAAGATCTCCTCAAGACAGGAATCCCCAGTAGATTGGCATACAACCCAAGCTCCTGATTCCCCAACAGTGGTCCCAGGACTTCTTATCCTCAACAATCAAAAGTTTCTTTCCCTCCCCTGCAGCAGTCAAGGAATTACTTTCCTCGACGGCAGTCAAGATTCTTTTATCTCCTGCCATCCAGGATTCATCTATCCTCAGCAAGACAGCTCATCAGCTTACATGCGCATTCACCACATGCATATCATAAACATTGATATAACATACATTGCATCATGCATCATGACATTGCATACAACTAACTCTTTACCTTTTCAGGAAAGATCAGTCGACAGACAAAGGTCATCCTCTTCCGAGATTCTTTCTAGAAATAGTTCAGATGTGACCTAGACATGGCGACATTCTGATACTTATTCCAGATTCACCCAGAGATAGTTTAGATGTGATCCAGACATGGCGACATTCTGATACTTATCCCAGATTCATCCAGATGTAGTTTTACATGGACTCATCGTCAGGAAACCCTACACCGGTTCCTTCTCCACTGCAAGACTTCTGAAAACAGTTCATGGGTTCTCCAGTAACGGATGTTAACCTATCACTTGTTCAGTTTCTTCTCAACTTCTGAAAACAGTTTACAGACGCTTCCCAACAACGGATGCTTCTCTATTGCTTATTCAATCTCAACTCCTGAAAACAGTTTACGGATGCTTCCAGATACGGATGTCAATCTATCGCTTATTCGGACCCCCAGTTCAGAAATGTTCCAAAACATGGATACCTTTCTGATGCTCATCCATTCACCAATGACATACAGTTCAACAATCACCTTCAGATGGCATCTATAAGCCCATCCTCCTACCAGCAATTTCCAGATGGCATCTCTAAGCCCATCCCCCGACAAGATTCTGTCACATCTCCAGATGGCATCTTTAAGCCCATCACCAAATGGCATCTTTAAGCCCATTCCCTCTACCATCACATCACCGAGTGCAAATTTTTTTGGGCACTCTAGTGTCCAATCTCCTTTTACCTTCGAGTCGCGAACGACAAACTTGCCAATCTAACTCTTCAGGTTCAAGAAGATTGAACAGGGGAAACTGTTGTACCCCAAAATTTGCCCTCCTATTTTTCCACAAGAAATCACAGCTTCGAGCTTTTCCTGATTTTTCAAATTGGCGTAAGAATCAGTCAAACGGACTTTTTCTTATCAATCTATACAAAATTAGGGTTTTCATGGATTCTGGAACAATTCAAGAAGATTGTCAGGGTTTGGTTGAGTTTGGCTCAAAGTTTGATCAGACAGGCGTTTCTTTGGTGTTAAATCAAGAATCAGGGTTTTGTGCGTGCATTCTCAGAAAGAATTAATTCTACAGTTCTTTTCAATTTAATCTGAGATATGGACTGAGGTTTCTGATTGGGAGTTTGCAGTGTTTGATTGAATCAGTAAAAGAAATGGCATGTGAACGTTTTGTTTGATTAACTGTGCATTGCTTTGGATAATTGGAGCGTCGGGTTTATTATTGATTCATGCTAAATGGCAAGACCACAGTGTTTATTAACTATTTATTTTTTCTAAGTCAGAATAATTGGATTTACTTCCAGTTATTTTAATTTAAGAAACTTAAGTAATTAAATAGACAGTTGAAAAAAGAATTAACTGATCAAAGGAAGACTTTTATTTATTTTTAATTATTTGTACAATTGTTATTTAAATACAGTAATTATTTACAAGTATTTATAATAATATTTGTTACAACGATTAAAAGTAAAATAAAATGGCGTTCTAAGTTTCTAAGTCTTCATCCTCCATTTGCTGCTCCTCATTGCTCAATTGATTTTCATCTGCAAAACAAAGAAAAAGAAAAAGTCAAATGCAGAAAAAATTAAAGGCGGACAGTTAATTCAAAAATCATCATTAAAAGTAACTGGCCGGAATCAGTTTGTTTGCCCTCTCTGCAAATCACAAGATTTCTCTTGGTTCACAAAGAGGGATATAAATATGTTTGCAATAAAATATGAAATGCACAAAGTTATAATATTAAAACAATTTCAAAATTGTCAACAAGCTGCAAAGTTTCAATTTGCAAAATGCCAAACAAACTACAAAGGCAAACTGAACTGCATAATGCCTAACCAAAGTCCAAATTGGACAGCAAACTAACCAAACTGTCAAAGATATAAAACTGTCCACAAGCTGCCAAAAGGATATCAAAGCTGTCAACAAAGTACACAAAGTATGCAGGAAAACTGGAATTATGCAGAGGAAGGATACAAATGCAAGCAAGTAATATTCAAATAACATCACTTTCCAAGGCCAATACTTTTTCAGAAAGCTACTTTTAAGCAATAAACAATTGCTTTAAACTGTAGAGAGAGAGGAAAAGAGAGAGAGTATAGGCTTACAGTACAGCAGGCTGGAGGCAAAAAGATATAAGACAAAGATATCAGAACAAGTAAAAGGGGAGGCAGATATATCACAAAGCAAAAACCACAAACGGTAACATACAAACAACCTGCCTCCACAAGTTTCAAACCACAAACTGTAACATACAAACAGCCTACCTCCCAAACCTGTTTCAAAACTCTCAAATCTGCCTAAAACATTCAAACACATCAAGCTGTAAAGACAGAGCTGCCTCAAGCTTGCCAAAGGCCAAGCCTGCTAACCTGTATTCAAAACCCTCAACCTGCATAATCAGTCTGAAGCCTAAAAGCCTCAAACCAGAAGCACCACAAGCTCTCAAAGCCTGTAATCTGTTTTCAAGACAGCAAGCCTCAAACATGAAGCCAAACCTGTTCAAACGCCTCAAAACCTGCTAACTACCTGATAAGCTTTCCTACACTGGTAAGTCCTTGCAAAGTTCATCAAGCCTATACCAGAATTTATCCAAACCAATTCCAACCAAACCCTAAACTCTCAGAATAAAATCATCACAGGGTCTAAAAAACATCAACAAACAATATTCAGAATCATACCAACATCATCAACACTCAAAGCCATCACTCAGAAGCAAATAGGAAGCAAGCATACATAAGCGAAGAGTAAGCATACAGGGCAAAGAAGCAAGCAAATCATCAGAGGAAAAGAAGTGTTCAAGAACAAGTAAAGCTAAGGGTTTTTCAGAGCATTCATCATAAAACCCTAAAAGGCAAAGCAAGATACTAGACAAACCAGGGAAGACTTCCAAAGCTCACAGCATCGCTCCCTCCGTCTCCGGCCACCCTAGGCGCCTCCAGTCCACCTCGTCTCCATCTCCAAAATCCAAAGGTAGTATCCCTTCCCTTTTTCCTTTCACACACCTCGTATGGACAACAACAATTGAAATCAGAACACAACGAAATTAAAACATGCAAATATGAAAACCTTAAAAAATACGAGACTACCTTTGCTTGTCACTACTTGAGCAATCCATGGAGGGAGAAGAAGTGGAAGTTGCGCCTAGTAGCTAAGACGGAGGGGAAAGTTCAGAGGCCTTGCTCAGAAGAGATGAAGAGGACGAAGGCGATGAGGAACGACGCCTCTGTAAGCACTGTATTCCCAAAATGAACCAAACTACTGAAACCCTAAAAAACATTTGTGAAATACGTTTGGGCCTTTCCCTTTTCAGAAGCCTTAAGCCCAACTGATTCAAACAGGCGCACCCCCCCTTGTTTTCTCCTTCTGACTATTCGTTTTGTTTGGGCCTTGCCTCACAAATTCCTTTGAGCCCATTCACTTTTTTTTCTTTTTTATAGACTAACACTTTTATTTATTTTTCTATAACTTAACTCTTTTTTTTAATAAATAATACACTAATTTCTCATATATAAAAAATGTTGTTAATATTTTTTCATTCTAATTAAAAATACCTAGATATTAGATCTTTATTAAGATCAAACATTTTCTTTTTCTTTTATTAAAACCCTTTTTTTATTATTTTATTTAAGCCTTGTACATAAAAACATTAATACATAAAATTAGAATTTCTTAAAACATTTTCTTGTCTTTTATTAAATCTTTTGTTTTGTACATAATCAACAAATATCCAAAAATAAATAAATACTTTTTTCTTTAAAACTTTTGTTTATACATATTAACAAAAATACAAAAAGAATAAATAAATACTTACTTAATAATATATTAGGTTAACATCTTTTACTCACCTGTAAATAAATAACACACACTTACACAAATACATTGATACATTTACATTGCTTTATTCTTATACATTGCTATACATTACATTTTACATTGCGATTGATTCGATTTGGTTGTAACTATATTTGGACACTACTCTCCTAATAAGTCTCATCCCTATTTGTAAATATTTGTACCCCCACTCCCGGATACTTATTTGTAATAGCGTAGACTTTAAATTCCCGCAATTTATCGCTTTCAATTATACCATGTTTAGACCTAGGGTTTGTATGTAAATAAAATCAAACGCTAGATAACCTAATACAAGACAAATGCATGACAATCAATACACCATTCACACTTGCACCCCTAGGGTAATCCCGCTCGTTGCCTTCCAAAATGGGCCATGCTTGCACGTTGAGTTTCTTTGGCAAAAAAAAACAATTCAAATGATCATAGTCCCTCGATGACGCTTTCAAAGTTGCCTAAAAATGATCATAGTCCCTTCAAGCAAAATTGCCAAAGACACTTGGCACCATTGCATTCATGGTCCATACGATGACCCGCGCCCGTCCCGTTAACATCCTAACACAAGATTGTCCACCAAATACAATGGTGGAACAATACTGTTAAAAGGGTTTAAACATGAGAAAAACCTTTGAGTAAATTTAGGGGTAGACAACTCTTAGTTACTTGATCAAACTTGCAAAACGCACTTGCCTACTTTTCAAAACCCACTACACAAACACAATTTCAAAACAACTTTCAAAACATTTGAAACATCTTTTCGAAAAGATACACACCTTTGTAAAACATTCGAGTAAAGAATTGTTACAACGGTTGCCTAGACAAGGCGTCTTTTTCAAAACATTTTCAAAACACACACACACACCACCATTTCAAGCAATTGAAAATCAAGGCAAGTGATCTAAACAAGTAACTAAGAGCCCATGGATAACCATGGATGAAAAGGGTGCTAATACCTTCCCTTTTCATAATCTACCCCCCGAACCCACGAAACATCTCAAAAGGTTTTTCCTGTGCTTTTTAACCTTTCCTTTAGGATAAAATAAAAAGTCGGTGGCGACTCTTGCTAAACTAAACAAGTGCGAATACAACACAAAACTCAAGTTAGTTCTCCCACCGTATCACAGAACTGGCGACTCTGCTGGGGATTATTTAAAAGTGGGGTTACCTTAGGGTTTAGATCACCTTTACATTCTTGCTTTGATTGCTTTGATTGCTTTACTCTTTTGGGTCCTTGTTTGGGTTTGCTATAAATCCTACACCCGGATTTGGGGGCACCTTTTTAGGTAAATAGCAATAAAACTGCGAGGGAACTGTGCGGGGTATACCGACATGGTTGAAGCAGTAAGCTATGTTAGTGTGACATATTTGTGAGTACCGGTAACCCTTGAGTTCAATCAAGGAGAGTACGGGGCTGCTGAGTGATGTCGTGAAGCACTAACGAACTCTTAGAACCTTACTTGACCATCCTAGCCTTTTTAGGGGTAGTGAGATGACCGACTTTGGTGCAGTCCGAAGTTGGTAGATACTCGATACTACACTCATTGAGGGTTGTTTTCTTGGAATATTTTGGTCTCCAGTTAAATGGCTAAACCGAAACAATGAACACAGAAAACAATCCAATGATATTGAGCTCCTTAGAACACGATTTCTATTTTAGGACAGAATGAGCAAACTAACTTCAAGAGGGTACTTACCTACAAACCCCATGCAAGCCTAAACCTAAGGACTTGTTTGCTTTGTGTGAATATGATTACCTGTATATACACTCACTTGCTTTTGCATACATGTACATAACATCATAACATCATACCATAGCATTTTTCAATAACCATTTCAAGGATCTCGAGGGTTCTTTTGATGTAGGGTTACGTTGAACCAGACGTCTACCAAAGGGCAAGAGGTTTTCTCCTCTAAGCAAATGCCATCAAAGATCAAGTGCAACAACTTGAATCAGGGGCTATGACCCACTTGACATGGTGAGCTTGATTCTCGTGGAAAGACATCCTCCGTTGCAAAGTTCTCCAATCAAAGATCAAAGTTCAACCTCTAACATTCTCTTGTGTTTACCCCAAGAGATCCTTGAAAACATTGCATACATATATCATACATATCATTGCATAACAGGTTTCTCCCATACAAGTCTCCTTATCTTCCTACTGTTTATTTCAGTAAGATGGATATGGAACAAACGGTGAAAGATCTCCAAGCTCAAAATGCTCAATTCCAAAAAATGCTTCTGGCTATGGGGAAGGGGCAAGAGGATCTGACAGCTCTCCTTCTCAAAGACAAGAAGAAGAAGTCCAAGAAGGCAACCAATATCCTGAACTTGAGATGAAGACCTAAGACCCTGGACCTTGCAACTCCATCCAACATAGGGGATAGTCTTGAAGAAGACCACAATGTGGAGATTGATGAAGCTGAAGCTGACTACTCCGAGGAACAATATCCTCCCGCTGATGACAAGTACAAAGAGTTGGAGGATCGCCTCAATGCTATGGAGATTCAACAAATACCTGGCTTAGATTTAGGAGACATGGGTTTAGTTCCTGGATTGGTCATTCCTCCAAAGTTCAAGGTCCCTACCTTGGCCCTGTATGATGGAGTCTCTTGCCCTAAGATGCATCTAAAGTCTTATGTTCGCAAGATTCAACCATACACAGCTGATCCAAGGCTTTGGATCCATTTCTTCCAAGAAAGCTTGGTAGGGGCCCAACTCGAGTGGTTCTATCAATTGGAGAGTTCTCGCATCCACACCTGGAAGGACTTAGCTTTTGCTTTCTATGAGCAGTATCAGTACAATGCTGATCTTGCACCAACTCGTGTGCAATTGCAGAGCATGACCATGGGTTCCGACGAGAGCTTCAAGGGATATGCCCAAAAGTGGAGAGATCTGGCTGGTAGGGTGCAACCCCCTTTAACTGACAGAGAGCTGATTGACATCTTCATGGGAACTTTGACAGGGCCTTTCTTCAATCACCTGATTGGAAGCTCCTCAGTCGGGTTCACCGAGCTAATACTGACCGGCGAAAGGATCGAAGCAGGCATCAAAAGTGGAAAGATCCAAGGAATTACATCCTCGGATACTCAGATAATTCCCTACAACAGAAAGAAAGAGTCCAATGCTGCGAACAGTCAAAAGGGTCGTCATGATCAACATGCAGGGGCAGTCCTGATCTCTGGTTCTACGTCACGCCGACAACAGCCAAAGGGAAGTCAACAAAGGCCAGATGAGCCTAAGAGACAGTTCACTAACATCAACATGCCGCTGTCTCAAGCACTGCAACACTTGTTGAGGATGAATCTGATTGCATTGATAGGGCCTCATCCAAACCCCAAGACTTCATCTCCTAACTACAATCCTAATGCAACATGTGCTTATCATTCTGACAGTCCCGAACATGACACTAACGACTGTTGGGCATTGAAGTACAAGATTCAGAATTTGATTGATGCCAAGGAGATTGAGTTTGGTCCTCCAGAGGCCCCAACATGATCACTGCTCCTATGCCAGCTCATTGAGATTGTGTTTGTTTCATTTTGAATTTTCAAAGTTGTAATCTTTTGTTATTCAAACAATTGTCTTTTAATGTCAAACTCTGTTTCATTAATGCATTGCATATGTTTGTCTTGAATTCATACATTCGTTTTCACTACTCTTATGCTTTCTTTATGATATTTAACTCTTGATAAAAAGCTGCAAGCCTTTAGAGGGAGGATGACGAAACAATACCATAATCTCATACAGTATGCTTTTGAACAGACCGTGCTGATGATGTACAGGCATTTCTTTCAATTCCCAAAACACTGGAGTTATAAGGAAGATAATCCCTAGTCAACCCCTTCGAGCCAAAGAAGTAGGAGTTTTCTGTTCTAAACAAATTGAAACCTTTGATTTAAACCTGGGGCAGGGTAGTCTCTCAGTTAATCCAAAAAAGGGTGCGCATTAAAGTCGCAAACTCTCAGTTCGTAATACAATGAACGACGTCAAAAAAAGCATTCCTCTGGAATCAAAAGACAGTGATGGTTCCCTACTACCTAGGCAATCATTATCTCTCAAAAAAAGGGGAATAAAGCCCACTGAGCCAAAACCTACATAGGAGGCTTAGGAAAGCTGGGGCATCCCGCTGACTGTGATCTCAAAAATGGGAACAGTCAGGCAAAAGTTAGGGATAACAAATCAAAATCAAAAGAAAGAGGTCATTACAAATCCTCAACAACATGAAAAATGTTGTAAAAGAAAAAGGAGATGATGACTGTCTTCCAAAATTCAACTGGTGAACCATCACCCAAAAAGTCGTTCCAAATTCGAATGGAGTTCGACGCACAATTAACTGAGCTTAGGATTGAAGAACATCACGAAGAGCGGGTGGGTATAAATATACTTTGAGCCTTTATCCTTTGTTTCTTAAACCGTGAACCAGGCCACGTTACAACCCTTCAAAAGTCCTAATTGAAGTATGGGTTAGTTCGAAAGCATACTGTTACAAAAGGTATCCTGACTCCTGTAAGGCTTTGCTCTAAAATCTTGTGTTGATTTGTCTTATAAAAAAGTTTTCTGCTAAAAAACGCATTTTTCAAAACTTTGAGACAGACATAAACTTTGCATTACTTGAATATCACTGTTTGCATTTGGCTATTTGTTTGATAGCAGAGAAATTCACACAATGAATGTTCGGAGGAACGAAAACTCTCTCAGTGAGCAAAGTCACTTCAAGAAGGATGACACTTCCAACGACAAGTCTCCTATCAACAAGGGGCATGACATGTCACCATCCAGTTAACCTGGGGAAGTCTAGTCAAGGTTTCAACTGATCTTTCAAAGTTCAGTTAACCTGGGGCAGTCCAGTCAAGATTTCAAGAAATCTCTCAATTTGCAGAGTAACCTGAAAAGTCTCCTTCATCATCACTTGGGGCATTCGAATGTCAAAAGTATACAACAATTCCTTCATCACCTGTTGGAAGATGTAGTTTTACACGGACTCATCATGAAGCAACCCTACACCGGTTCCTTCTCAAATCAAAGATGTAGTTTTACACGGACTCATCATGAAGCAACCCTACACCGGTTCCTTCTCAACTCCAGATGCAGTTTTACACGGACTCATCATGAAGCAACCCTACACCGGTTCCTTCTCAACTCCAGATGCAGTTTTACACGGACTCATCATGAAGCAACCCTACACAGGTTCCTTCTCAAAATCCAAGATGCAGTTTTACACGGACTCATCATGAAGCAACCCTACACCGGTTCCATCTCAAATCCAAGATGCAGTTTTACACGGACTCATCATGAAGCAACCCTACACCGGTTCCTTCTCAAATCCAAGATGCAGTTTTACACGGACTCATCATGAAGCAACCCTACACCGGTTCCTTCTCAACTCTAGATGCAGTTTTACATGGACTCATCCTGAAGCAACCCTACACAGGTTCCTTCTCAAAAACCAGATGCAGTTTTACACGGACTCATCATCAGGAAACCCTACACCGGTTCCTTCTCAACTCCAGATGCAGTTTTACACGGACTCATCATCAGGAAACCCTACACCGGTTCCTTCTCAACTCCAGATGCAGTTTTACACGGACTCATCATCAGGAAACCCTACATCGGTTCCTTCTCAAACCAGATGCGGTTTTACACGGACTCATCATCAGGAAACCCTACACCGGTTCCTTTTCAAACCCAGATGCAGTTTTACACGGACTCATCATCAGGAAACCCTACACCGGTTGCTTCTCAAATTCAGATGCGGTTTTACACGGACTCATCATCAAGAAACCTTACACAGGATCCCAGATCAATGCCTGCAGCAATCAAAGGATTCTTGCAATCCCCAGCGGAGCTAAAACCTCCAACTATCAATCCCCAAGCAGAATTAAGACTCTCGTTCTCAGTTCCTCACAGGATATTTGAATATTCCCCAGTGAAGATCTCCTCAAGACAGGAATCCCCAGTAGATTGGCATACAACCCAAGCTCCTGATTCCCCAACAGTGGTCCCAGGACTTCTTATCCTCAATAATCAAAAGTTTCTTGCCCTCCCCTACAGCAGTCAAGGAATTACTTTCCCCGGCGGCAGTCAAGATTCTTTTATCTCCTGCCATCCAGGATTCATCTATCCTCAGCAAGACAGCTCATCAGCTTACATGCGCATTCACCACATGCATATCATAAACATTGATATAACATACATTGCATCATGCATCATGACATTGCATACAACTAACTCTTTACCTTTTCAGGAAAGATCAGTCGACAAACAAAGGTCATCCTCTTCCGAGATTCTTTCTAGAAATAGTTCAGATGTGACCTAGACATGGCGACATTATGATACTTATTCCAGATTCACCCAGAGATAGTTCAGATGTGATCCAGACATGGCGACATTCTAATACTTATCCCAGATTCATCCAGATGCAGTTTTACACGGACTCATTGTTCAGATTCTTCTCAACTTCTGAAAACAGTTTACAGACGCTTCCCAATAACGGATGCTGCTCTATTGCTTATTCAATCTCAACTCCTGAAAACAGCTTACGGATGCTTCCAGATATGGATGTCAATCTATCGCTTATTAAGACCCCCGGTTCAGAAATGTTCCAAAACATGGATACCTTTCTGATGCTCATCCATTCACCAATGACATACAGTTGAACAATCACCTTCAGATGGCATCTATAAGCCCATCCTCCTACCAGAAATTTCCAGATGGCATCTCTAAGCCCATCCCCCTGACAAGATTCTGTCACATCTCCAGATGGCATCTTTAAGCCCATCACCAAATGGCATCTTTAAGCCCATTCCCTCTACCATCACATCACCGAGTGCAAATTTTTTTGGGAACTCTAGTGTCCAATCTCCTTTTACCTTCGAGTCGTGAACGATAAACTTGCCAATCTAACTCTTCAGGTTCAAGAAGATTGAACAGGGGCAACTGTTGTACCCCAAAATTTGTCCTCCTATTTTTCCACAAGAAATCACAACTTCGAGCTTTTCCTGATTTTTCAAATTGGTGTAAGAATCAGTCAAACATACTTTTTCTTATCAATCTATACAAAATTAGGGTTTTCATGGATTCTGGAACAGTTCAAGAAGATTGTCAGGGTTTGGTTGAGTTTGGCTCAAAGTTTGATCAGACAGGCGTTTCTTTGGTGTTAAATCAAGAATCAGGGTTTTGTGCGCGCATTCTCAGAAAGAATTAATTCTACAGTTCTTTTCAATTTACTCTGAGATATGGACTGAGGTTTCTGATTGGGAGTTTGCAGTGTTTGATTGAATCAGTAAAAGAAATGGCATTTGGACGTTTTGTTTGATTAACTGTGCATTGCTTTGGATAATTGGAGCGCCGGGTTTATTATTGATTCATGCTAAATGGCAAGACCACAGTGTTTATTAATTATTTATTTTTTCTAAGTCAGAATAATTGGATTTACTTCCAGTTATTTTAATTTAAGAAACTTAAGTAATTAAATAGACAGTTGAAAAAAGAATTAACTGATCAAAGGAAGACTTTTATTTATTTTTAATTATTTGTACAATTGTTATTTAAATACAGTAATTATTTACAAGTATTTATAATAATATTTGTTACAACGATTAAAAGTAAAATAAAATGGCGTTCTAAGTTTCTAAGTCTTCATCCTCCATTTGCTGCTCCCCATTGCTCAATTGATTTTCATCTGCAAAACAAAGAAAAAGAAAAAGTCAAATGCAGAAAAAATTAAAGGCGGACAGTTAATTCAAAAATCATCATTAAAAGTAACTGGCCGGAATCAGTTTGTTTGCCATCTCTGCAAATCACAAGATTTCTCTTGGTTCACAAAGAGGGATAGAAATATGTTTGCAATAAAATATAAAATGCACAAAGTTATAATATTGCACAAATTCAAAATTGTCAACAAGCTGCATAGTTTCAATTTGCAAAATGCCAAACAAACTACAAAGGCAAACTGAACTGCATAATGCCTAACCAAAGTCCAAATTGGACAGCAAACTAACCAAACTGTCAAGATATAAAACTGTCCACAAGCTGCCAAAAGGATATCAAAGCTGTCAACAAAGTACACAAAGTATGCAGGAAAACTGGAATTATGCAGAGGAAGGATACAAATGCAAGCAAGTAATATTCAAATAGCATCACTTTCCAAGGCCAGTACTTTTTCAGAAAGCTACTTTTAAGCAATAAACAATTTCTTTAAACTGTAGAGAGAGAGGAAAAGAGAGAGCGTATAGGCTTACAGTACAGCAGGCTGGAGGCAAAAAGATATAAGACAAAGATATCAGAACAAGTAAAAAGGGAGGCAGATATATCACAAAGCAAAAACCACAAACGGTAACATACAAACAACCTGCCTCCACAAGTTTCAAACCACAAACTGTAACATACAAACAGCCTACCTCCCAAACCTGTTTCAAAACTCTCAAATCTGCCTAAAACATTCAAACACATCAACCTGTAAAGACAGAGCTGCCTTAAGCTTGCCAAAGGCCAAGCCTGCTAACCTGTATTCAAAACCCTCAACCTACATAATCAGTCTGAAGCCTAAAAGCCTCAAACCAGAAGCACCACAAGCTCTCAAAGCCTGTAATCTGTTTTCAAGACAGCAAGCCTCAAACATGAAGCCAAACCTGTTCAAACGCCTCAAAACCTGCTAACTACCTGATAAGCTTGCCTACACTGGTAAGCCCTTGCAAAGTTCATCAAGCCTATACCAGAATTTTTCCAAACCAATTCCAACCAAACCCTAAACCCTCAGAATAAAATCATCACAGGGTCTAAAAAACATCAACAAACAATATTCAGAATCATACCAACATCATCAACACTCAAAGCCACCACTCAGAAGCAAATAGGAAGCAAGCATACATAAGCGAAGAGTAAGCATACAGGGCAAAGAAGCAAGCAAATCATCAGAGGAAAAGAAGTGTTCAAGAACAAGTAAAGCTAAGGGTTTTTCAGAGCATTCATCATAAAACCATAAAAGGCAAAGCAAGATACTAGACAAACCAGGGAAGAGTTCCAAAGCTCACAGCATCGCTCCCTCCGTCTCCGGCCACCCTAGGCGCCTCCAGTCCACCTCGTCTCCATCTCCAAAATCCAAAGGTAGTATCCCTTCCCTTTTTCCTTTCACACACCTCGTATGGACAATAGCACTTGAAATTAGAACACAACGAAATTAAAACATGCAAATATGAAAACCATAAAAAATACGAGACTACCTTTGCTTGTCACTACTTGAGCAATCCATGGAGGGAGAAGAAGTGGAAGTTGCGCCTAGTAGCTAAGACGGAGGGGAAAGTTCAGAGGCCCTGCTCAGAAGAGATAAAGAGGACGAAGGCGATGAGGAACGGCGCCTCTGTAAGCACTGTATTCCCAAAATGAACAAAACTACTGAAACCCTAAAAAACATTTGTGAAATACGTTTGGGCCTTGCCCTTTTCAGAAGCCTTAAGCCCAACTAATTCAAACAGGCGCACCCCCCCTTGTTTTCTCCTTCTGACTATTCGTTTTGTTTGGGCCTTGCCTCACAAATTCCTTTGAGCCCATTCACTTTTTTTTCTTTTTTATAGACTAACACTTTTATTTATTTTTCTATAACTTAACTCTTTTTTTTAATAAATAATACACTAATTTCTCATATATAAAAAATGTTGTTAATATTTTTTCATTCTAATTAAAAATACCTAGATATTAGATCTTTATTAAGATCAAACATTTTCTTTTTCTTTTATTAAAACCCTTTTTTTATTATTTTATTTAAGCCCTGTACATAAAAACATTAATACATAAAATTAGAATTTCTTAAAACATTTTCTTGTCTTTTATTAAATCTTTTGTTTTGTACATAATCAACAAATATCCAAAAATAAATAAAAACTTTTTTCTTTAAAACTTTTGTTTATACATATTAACAAAAATACAAAAAGAATAAATAAATACTTACTTAATAATATATTAGGTTAACATCTTTTACTCACCTGTAAATAAATCACATACACTTACACAAATACATTGAAACATTTACATTGCTTTATTCTTATACATTGCTATACATTACATTTAACATTGCGATTGATTCGATTTGGTTGTAACTATATTTGGACACTACTCTCCTAATAAGTCTCATCCCCATTTGTAAATATTTGTACCCCCACTCCCGGATACTTATTTGTAATAGCGTAGACTTTAAATTCCTGCAATTTATCGCTTTCAATTATACCATGTTTAGACCTAGGGTTTGTATGAAAATAAAATCAAACGCTAGATAACCTAATACAAGACAAATGCATGAAAATAAATACACCATTCACACTTGCACCCCTAGGGTAATCCCACTCGTTGCCTTCCAAAATGGGCCATGCTTGCACGTTGAGTTTCTTTGGAAAAATAAAACAATTCAAATGATCATAGTCCCTCGATGACGCTTTCGAAGTTGCCTAAAAATGATCATAGTCCCTTCAAGCAAAATTGCCAAAGACACTTGGCACCATTGCATTCATGGTCCATACGATGACCCGCGCCCGTCCCGTTAACATCCTAACACAAGATTGTCCACCAAATACAATGGTGGAACAATACTGTTAAAAGGGTTAAAACATGAGAAAAACCTTTGAGTAAATTTAGGGGTAGACAACTCTTAGTTACTTGATCAAACTTGCAAAACGCACTTGCCTACTTTTCAAAACCCACTACACAAACACAATTTCAAAACAACTTTCAAAACATTTGAAACATCTTTTCGAAAAGATACACACCTTTGTAAAACATTCGAGTAAAGAATTGTTACAACGGTTGCCTAGACAAGGCGTCTTTTTCAAAACATTTTCAAAACACACACACACAACCATTTCAAGCAATTGAAAATCAAGGCAAGTGATCTAAACAAGTAACTAAGAGCCCATGGATAACCATGGATGAAAAGGGTGCTAATACCTTCCCTTTTCATAATCTACCCCCGAACCCACGAAACATCTCAAAAGGTTTTTCCTGTGCTTTTTAACCTTTCCTTTAGGATAAAATAAAAAGTCGGTGGCGACTCTTGCTAAACCGAACAAGTGCGAATACAACACAAAACTCAAGTCAGTTCTCCCACCGTATCACACCTGGCATCTTTGAGGGAGGCCATCTTCATCGGAGGTTTTTCAGCAGCTACTTCAGTCGACGCCAGAGTCTGGGGGACCTCTTCAAAGTTTTGACACAGGGTTTTGATGAATTCCCCATCCATCTCCACACAGCCAAATGAATTAAGATGACTCACCATGTACTTCTCTTCTGCTCGCACCGTAACAATCTTCCCCTTTACTGGATATTTCAGCATCTGATTAATCGTAGAAGTCACTGCCCCAGCCTTATGAATCCAAGGGCGACCCAACAAGCAAGAATAAGATGGTCGGATATCTATCACATAGAAAGTAGATGCAAAAGTCTTAGAGCCAACTTTAACAGGGACGTCCACCTCCCCGTGTACCATCCTTTTTGACCCGTCGAAAGCCCTGACCACAATATTACTCGACTTCAGAATCAAGCCTTCACAGTCCAGACGATCTAGTGCTTTCTTTAGTAAAACATTTAATGAGGACCCAATATCCACCAGTACATGGGCCATAGTAGTGCCCCTGCACTCGATCGAGACGTGCAGAGCATCATTATGATTTCTTCCTTTAGCAGTCAAATCTGCGTCTGAGAAACCCAACCCATTGTCGGCAGTCAAACTAGCTACACAGTCTTTGAATTGATCGGCAGAAGTCTCCTGCGGCACATGCACAATTTTGAGGAAAGCAATTAAAGCCTTTGCATGGGCTTCCGAACATAATAACAAGGATAACATGGAGATTTTTGATGGGGTCTTCCCCAGCTGCTCGACTATGTTGTAGTCACTCTTCTTGATAATCTTCAGAATTTCCTCTATCTCCTGCTTAGAGGTTTCTACAATGATCTTCTTAGGAGCCTCTGTCCGGGCAGGCTCACCTGTGATTTCTTTGCCCCGAGTGTCAGATGGCTCGGCGACAGGGGTAATAACTGGCATAGGTACTGGGACAATAGCTGATGTACTAGCAGATGGAATGACAACAGGTTTGTGAACAATCAGAGGGGAAATCTCAGGAGAGAAGAGTCTTCCACTTCTGGTGACCTTGCTAGCCCCGACAATATTTCTGACATCAGCATCAACTTCTTCAATCTTCAAGTCTTGTTTAACTCCATGGTAATACACATCGGCCCTATAGTGCCAAGGGACAGCCTTGTCCGAAGTGTATGGGATAAGACAAGGGATATTAATGATTAACAGAGTAATTCTTGGAACAGATGTAATCCTAACAGGATTTCTCGAGGAAGCCTTGGAAGGATTGGAGGAAATGGTTATGATGGCAACATCTTCGACTGGAACTAACGGAATCAAAGTCTTCTCGAACATGATTTCTTTGTTATCCATCAGGTGTTGAACAACTGATTTCAATAAATGGCAACCAGTAGGCAGGATTGAACATAGGTGGCATCCTTCGCCACAACCTGGAAATAAACCGGTCAACAATAGATTCTTCTTAAATGTCATCAGAGGAGTAGATACTTCTTCCACTAAGGTCACAAATAAATCATCGTCCGCAGCATTTACACCATGACCATGTTTGGGCATGGGAGCAGTCATGACGTTGGGCTTCTCCGGAGCGTCAAACTCAATTTCTTTAGCTTCAATCAAATCTTGCACTTTATTCCTCAAGGCCCAACAGTTATTTGTATCATGCCCTGGGCTATCAGAATGATAGGCACATCGGGCGTTCAGGTTATATAGCGGAGATGTGGTGTTGGATTCTTCGGGGCTCCCCTCAGAGTTACCAGGTTGGTCTTTAATAACTATGGTAGAATTTGAGACAAGATCATATTGAGCCGAGTGTACTGTCTTTGCGGTCTCTCCATTCTTTGCTGATTGTTGCATTATGGGGCAACAGTGGGTCTTGATATTACTACCACATTTACTGCTTGACAGTGTTCAGGCCGGTTTTGGCTCCTCGAGCTGTAAACTGCACTAGCTTCTTTCGTACTGGTGAAAGGCTTCTTTACTGCACTTGACGACATATCCTTCTATATCTTACCACTTTGGATACCAGATTCTACTCTCTCCCCAGTCAAAATCAATTCAGTAAAACCAGATGACGAACTGCTGATCAGATGATTGAAAAATGGACCAGACAATGTCCCTAGAAAAATATCCACCAACTCCCTATCGGACAGAGGGGGTTGGACTCTTCCGGCCAAATCTCTTCCCTTTTGAGCATAGTCTTTAAAACCTTCACTTGCGCCCATAGACATACCCTGAAGTTGAGTACCAGTGGGAGCAAGGTCGGTGTTATACTGACACTGCTAGTAAAAAGCAGCAGCAAGGTCCTCCCAGTTTCGGACATTAGCTCCTTCCAATTGATAAAACCATTCAAGCTGAGTCCCTGACAGACTATCTTGAAATAAATGTACCCACAAGTTTTAATCAGCAGTGTAGGGTTGGATTTTTCTGATGTACGAGCAGAGGTGGAGTTTAGGACAGGATGCTCCATCGTACTTAGCAAAAACCGGTGCTTTAAACTTATGAGTGATCACCACCCCAAATGCTAGTCCCAGATCTCCGAAGTCCAAACCAGGGATCTTCTGAATCTCCATAGCACTCAGACGGTCTTCAAGTTATTTGTACCTATCCTCAGCAGGAGGATACTGTTCTTCATCAAAATCAGTATCATTATCAGAGACCACAGGACTGGGACCCTTTTCTTCCTCTTGATTCTCTCCTCCTTTGGATGAAAGAGACAGATCAACTTCCTGTCGCAACCTATTCCCAAATCTGTGACCCATATTCAGAAGGACCACTTTCTTTTTCTTCTTCTTCTTCTTCTTCTTCTTCTTCTTCTCCTTCTTCTCCTTCTTCTCCTTCAGGATGAGAGTCTTCAAATCCTCTTGCCCTTTAGCCAAGTTCAAGAACATCTCTTGGAATTGGGCATTATGTGCCTGAAGAGCTTTGATGGCTTGATCGGTAGGTATTTCAGAAGACATTTCGTGCTGAAATAAACAGCGAAGAAGATGAGAAACTTGTAATTGTACCTGTAATGATGTGCATGATAATGGGATGCGTATGTAATGATTTCAAAGACCTTGGGAGATTTTAAATTTGTAAAACAAAAATAAAACAAACTTTATTAGATTAACTTGTAAAAATGTTTAACAATGCCTTTGAGGCGTTACAAAATAAATGAAAAACAAATCTAAACAAAAAAGCAAAAATCAGAAATCCCATGGACGCTTCCCCTTCGTGCTGACGTAGTCATTGATCGTCCTTTCATTCTCGAGTTGCCTGGTGAGCTTCAAATCTTCCTCTCTTGCTCATGATAATTCTCCCGGTAGGTATCCCTTTCCTCTTTCAGCTGAATCCAGGATCTCTTTAATGCCTCAATATCAGTGGGCATGTAGGGATAAAGGACTGTATAAGGCACACCCTCTTCATTGGTAGGCTCCACAATCACTGGAAACACATCTTCATAAGGCATTCCAAGCTTCTGGGCTCGAGCTCGGACCCACTGGAGATAAGGCTGCATAGGGAGAGAAGTCTTTGGTCCTAGTTCTTGAGGGTCAAACCTGTTCACCATGCCCCAGGCTCGTATAAACCTTCGGCGATGCTCGTCAACATCCCCCTTATAGTCAAAGACAATATTTGTAAGAAGTAGCTCATGAGGACCGTCTCTCCAAGCGCGACCAAACTATCGTAAAGCCAAACAAGGACTGTAGGTTATTCCCCCTCTGGTTCCAAGCAACAGGACATTAGGATATCCCCCACATCGATCAATGACAACAACATTTTCCATAGCCATAGAACTCCAAAGAATGTCTGTATGGGCAAGGGACATTATCCTGTAAGACCATCCTAAACCTTCCTCATTCTTCAACACATATTTAGGGAGGTGCGAAATAAACCACCTCGCCAATAGCGGCATGCAACAAATGAGGGTCCCTCTTCTTCGCACAGTACGAGTATAGAGGGCATGTAAGATATCACCCAGAAGAGTAGGCACAGGATTACGAGACAGGAAGATCTTAACCGCATTCACATCTATGAAGGAATCTGGATTCGGGAAAAGAACCAAATTGTAGATAAGGAGAGCCAAGATGTCTTCAAAAGCTTGAAAGTCCAAACTATCCCAGAATAGTTGAGCTTGATCTATCAGAAACTTGGCTAAGAAACCTTCAACCCCGCTTCGTGTCTCCCAGTTGGATACTACATCAACCCTTTTTAGATGCAAGGCTGAAGCAATATCCTCTGGTCTAGGAGCCTCTTCTAAACGTGTGAAGGGAATCCGCTCAAGGATGGATATGCCCAATAAGTGAGAAAACTCTTCCATAGTGGGAACTAGCTGATAATCCGGGAAAGTGAAGCAATGATGCACCGGATCTAAGAACTGGAAAAGCACACTCATCATCTGCTCATCAAACTTTGAGGTAACCAAGCTAAGAAGCTGACCATGTCTTCTAATTAATGAAAAAGTATCGGAAACTCTCAAGGCTAAATCTTTGAGTTGAGCAGGTATCTTCACAAAGTTAACTCAGATGGTGTTTCTGCGCATAGAAGCCATAATCTGCAAAACAGAACAAAGATAAATCCCCTCGGTCTTTGAAAAGGGTTAGTATAATGGTGCATGCATGCTATTTTATGGTGCATGATGTTATGGTAAAACAAACAACATGTATAACAGATAACAGACACGGTAAAGGCAAACAAGTCACACAATAGCCCTTAAGTTTCAGACTCGCATGGGGTCTAGGTATTACCCTCTTGAAGTTCAGTTGGTTTCAACCTGTCCTAATAATAGTAACTGGGTTCTTGAGGTTCTCAATATCACTGACCATCCTCCATCGGTCATGGTTTTAGCTCACCTAATCTTTTCTTGCAGCCGAAACTATCTCGAGAGTATGGTCTCAATGAGTGTAGTATCGAGTATCAACCAATTCTTAGCTTTACACCGAGGCCGACTATCTCACTACTTCCTATGGCCAAGTTGGTCAATTATAGGTTCTAAGGTCAGTTGATGCTTAACGACCCATATAGCATCCCCGTATTCTCCTCGTTTCTCCACAAGGGATACCGGTACCAACCAATGTGCCACATCAACGTAGCTACTGCTTCAACCGTATCGGTTTATGTCGTACAGTTCCCTCACAGTTTATTGATACTTACCTAAAAGGTATTCCCCAGATCTGAATTAGGATCTATAGTAACTCCCAATACAAAACCCTCAAAAGTAAAGCAATCAAATCAAACAAGAGAAGCAATTTATAATTAACTAATCCTAAGGCATACCCCACTTATTATTTCCCCAGCAGAGTCGCCAGTTCTGTGATACGGTGGCAGAACCAGACTATTTTAGGAAAATGCTGGTTTGTGTTTTGTGTTTGTGTTCGCAAAATGTCGCGGTAAGCAAGAGTCGCCACCGACTTTTATTTTATCTAACTGGAAAGGAAAAAAGCACAAAAAAATTCCTTTTTCGAGATTTTGAGTACGGGGGGTAGATTATAGAAAGGGAAGGTATTATCACCCTTTCTATCCGTAGTTTTCTACGGGATCTTAGGTACTTGCTCATCATTTTAAAAAATTGCTTTCGTGTTTGTGTGCTTGGAAAGTTTTTTTTTTACTTCGATTTAACCCTTGCTTTTATCTTCAAGAGTGTTACGAAGTCGTTTTTGAAAACTCTGTTTGAAAAAAGTGTAAGTATGGAAAAGTTTATTTTGAGCAAGTACCTACTAGCATCTACCTACTCTAAAGAAGAATGTTTCTGTTCTTGTTTCCTTTAGACAACGCTATCCTACTATTAGTGAGTAGGTAACACCATCGTTGGAGTTGTAAGGGTCAATCCGAAGAGGGACGTACGATCACTAAAGCAATATTAGAACGTCTTAGTAATAACCTTGGTGTCTTAAGATCATATTCGAGGCAACATTTCCGAGGCAACATTTCCGAACGGGACATTTGATCTTTGTTTAGACAAGAGGGTAACCACTAAGACACTCTATACTTAATGATCGTTTACCGAAGGCAACCGAAGTGAAAGTATACCCTAGGAGTGCGCATGTGCGAGTGATTTGATTTCAGTTATTATCTTTGCACATTTAGGGTTTGCTAACCATTTTAAAATTAATCATACATTCTTGTCATGCGATCCTATTATCATACATCTAACAGTTAATATTTGCGAAAATTAAAATGCGAGAAAATAAAACTACGCTATTACAAGGCTTCGGGGAGGGGGATTAATTACATAGCCAGAAACCCGTAAAACGATAAATAAAAGAAAAAAACCCTAGTTAAACTATTATGTCCCATGAGCAGTTACATTAATATTGTAAAAATAAATAAACGCGCGATGAATCGAGGACGAGCAAAATTAGGGTTTTGACTCCGTCTAACCTAATTAAAAGAAAAATCACTTTTTGTTGTTTTTAATTATTTTAAGAAAATAACGTTTTAAATTAAATACAAACCTAATCACCAATTAAATTAAATTTAAGAAAAATAATTAATTTTGACCTATTTTTGTATTTTTGGTTATTTAAGAAAATAACATAAAAATTAATTTAAACAAAACATAATTTCTAATTTGTTTTAATTTATTTACAAAAGAATTAAAGTTACCTTAAAATTAAATTACACTAATTAAATTAATTTTTGATAAAATAAAAAGCTTAAATTCTAATTCGGTGAAACTTGATTTTATGAATTTTTGATAAAAAAAAGAATTAATTTTGTGTGTTAGAAAAAAAATCAAAATAATTAAATAAAATAAAAATATAAAAAAGAAAAGAAAAAGGGAATTGGGCCTGTTTGCTAGCAATTAAGGGGGGGTCTCCATAGCAAATTCTGAGCCCAAAATCCATTGGCCCACGTTTGACTTTCAGATTCCATGCTGTGCATTGACCAGGGTGCATCATGGACTCTCAAATGATGGCCTTTGTATTTGATCTGCTTTAGATCCAGTGGTTGCAAGCTGATGGCATATGGTGGGTGTCATGGAAACTTGCGCATAGGATCATGCATATAAAAAATATATTAAAGAAACAAGGGGACCTGGGAATCGAACCCAGGTCCTTTGGCCTTTTCCAATGCCTCATCACCAACTCTACTAGCGCGCTTTCGTTATACAATGGACAAAAACAAAGATTATATTAAACAAACACAATATATTATCCTTCAGCGTGCGAAATTTTAAACAGGCAAATGGGGTGGTGCCACGTCACCTTCTTCTTCCCCTCTCCGTTGGTAAAAGTCAGGGACTTTTACCTACAGACATAATTCCGTAGCTATATCCCCTGCAATTTTCAAAATCTCACACAGGCACAATAAATCAAATCTAATGCTACAGACCAATTCGTCTTGGCCTTGTGAACATCATGGCACCTTTCTTTTGGGCCAATTTTACCTGTACAAGAAAATCCCAAAACGAAACAAGAAACCCTAACAATGGTGTATCTCTGTACAGTTAGCGAAAATGCAATTAATTGTTACCATTAGCTTGCAAATGCTTCAAGGATTCAGAATATATAAATGATTCATGCTACAAATGCCAAAATTATGATATTGGATTTCAAGAAAGGAGGGAGATCGTGAAGCACTTACCTCGCGTTTCTGGGCACAAAAACGCTTGCTTTTGATTGGTATAGACTCCTTGCACTCCCAAAAGTGAATGAGATGGCTTGGGAGTCTTGAAAATGCTTGGAAGTATGAAATAAGATCACCACTTTTCTTGAGTTTTTCCAATTTTATTCTTCAGTCTACACGCCTCTAACCCCTCTCCTTTTGATCTGAATTTGTCCAATATATATCATTGAGTGAATTAGGTTTGCAAATGTGCATCAAATCTTTTTCAATTATGGTCTTTGATCATGATTTGATTCCCATGAAGATCTTTCCAAAATAAGCCAAAAACCAATATTTTTGTGCACAAACATGCCTTGCACGATTTGATTTCATTGCCAGCTGTATAAGAGACCTGAAATAGGCACAAAATCTCAAGGTTTAAATGATTTTGATATTTCTATGATTTTATTTTGATTTAATTGAAATAAAAATAAAAATAAATGGAAAAAATAAAATAAAAGCAAGTGGGAAGGATCATGGGTCGTGGAACATGTTACAAACTCAAGACAAGTGCAAAAAGTTGGGCCCATTTGACAAAAATTGCAATTTGAGGAACTTTTGACTTTTGGCACTTTTGCAAAATGGGTCAACTTCAACAATGCATAACTTCTTCAATTTTGACTCTTTGAAGGTTTTATTGGACTTTTTAGAAATCTCAAGATGTCCTATAAGCAACCCTTTTGGTCTCATCTCAATTGGGTCTTCCATGTTCATATATGAAGCTTTGACAAAAAAGGTGTTTTTGTTGACTTTTCAAAATGACCTATAATGTCCAAATTTATAACTTCTTTTGAGTGCATACTTAGAACTTGGGAGATGAATATGAACTGTATGGAATTCCATCCTCTTAAAAATGAGCTTTGGATGGGTCATTTCCAATAAAGTATGAGAAAGTTATGCTTGGTCAAAGTTGAGTTGACTTTTCCTACAAAACCCTAATTTAGCAACTTTTGGGTTTTGATGAATTGTGAGCAATACTTGATGAATCATGATCAATCCTTGACCAGATAATGAATAATACTTCAAAATGAGAATGTTGACCAAAAATCTTGAAGTTTGACTGTATGTAGGCCACAGTTGACTTTTGCCCTAGCACAGTCGATTTTCAGGCCTTTGAGCAATTGACTGAGCAAACTTCATATGCAAGGCTTGAAACTTGACATGGATGATCTTGGGAACATATTAGGGAAATGGTGAGAATTTGGGATCCCTTGGACTCAAGTATCTTGATGCAACATGAAACCCTAATTTGAGGTAGTCTGCCTTAGAAGAGGGTTTGTCTGGTCAACCCTTGGACTTCTTTGAGCAATTTGAGGATCTCACTTGAAATGTATTGAGAGATATGGGAGGGAAAATTTTTGGGTACAACAAAATGGCATGAATGAAATGTTTTCAAGGATCTCGCGCGGTAAATAAGAAAATGTCAGAGGTTGAAATTTGCAGCTTTGATTGAAGAACTTCGTATCATTTAGTGTCCTTCTACGAGAGTCAAGGTCACCATATCAAGTGGGTCATAGCCCCTGACTCAAGTTGTTGAGTTTTGATCTTTTGACGACATTGGCTAGAGGAAAATAAACCCCCTTTCCCCTTGCTATACGTCTGATTTATCATAACCTGCATCACAAACCCTTGAGATGCTTAAACTGGTTAAGGAAATGTTGTGGCATGATGTTATGATGTGTATGCTATGCGTTAAGCAAAAGTGTAAGGTGATGAAGACAAGTGAGTCTAAGAAGTCCAGGTTACTGGATAATGACTGTAAACAAATCCTGCAAGGAGATCATGTTGTTAGATAAAACCCCTGCAAGTATCTCAAGTTGAAAGCAAACAAATCACACAAGCAACCTTATGTTTAGGCTTGCATGAGGTTTGTAGGTAAGTACCCTCTTAAATGTTCAGTTGGCTCAACCTGTCCAATTAATAGTAACCGGGTTCTAAGGACTATCAATATCATTGACCTCCCCATCAGGAATTGTTTCAGCTCACACACCAAAGTATTGCGGCTAAAAAATATCGAAAGTCCAGTCTCAATGAGTGTAGAATCGAGTATCAACTAATCTTCGGTCAGAACCAAAGCCGGTTATCTCATTACTTCCTAATGGCTAGGATGAGTCGATTAAAGGTTCTAAAGGCCAGTTAGAGCTTAGTGACACTATGAGGAAGCCTAATGTTATCCTTGACTTACTCAAGGAACATTAGTACAATCCAGAGTATCGCGCTAACGTAGCCACCACTTAGTTCGTATCGGACTACACCGTACAACCTCCATGATTTATTGCTACTTACCTAATAAGGTGCCGCAAATCCGGGTGTAGGATCTTTACAAGAATATCCCAACAAACCCTCAAGGATAAAGCAAGCAAACACACAATAAAACATTTAAAATGATGAACTAAAACTCTAAGGTAACCCCACTTTTTTTGATTCCCCATCAGAGTTGCTAGTTCTGTGATACGGTGGCAGAACCGACTGTTATACTGGTTTGCATTTTGTATTCGCAAATGTGCGGTAAGAAAGAGTCGCCATCGACTTTTCTTTTATCCAAATTAAGGAAAGGGTGAAAAGAACAGAAAAAGACATTTTTCGAGATTTTCTTAGTAAGGGGGGATAGATTATGGAAAGGGAAGGTGTTAGCACCCTTTCCATCCGTGGTTTTCCACGGGTTCTTAGATGCTAGCTTATGTTTTGAAAATTTCTTATGCTTTGTGTGTTTTTGAAAATTGTTTTGAAAATGCCTTAGTGTGGCAATTCGCTTTGTGATAACTCTTGTCTTAGTCCTCAAGAGTGTTTACAAGGCGAATGTTTTTGAAAGTGTTTTGAAATATTTTTGTGTAGGTGCAAAAAGTTGTTTTGAGCAAGCATCTAAGAACTTATCTACTTATACTTGAAAATGTCGTTCTTTTCTCCCTATCCTTTAGACAGTGCTATCCTACTATTAGTGAGTAGGTAGCCCTATAGTTGGATGTATGAGGGACAGGCGCGAGTCATCGTTATGGTCATTGAAGACAACATGTAGGGATACCTTTAGCTATTTGAAGGGACCTCATCATATATTCGTAGGCAACATCGAAGGACAAGGTCATATACCGTAGGCAACTTTGAGGGACATCGATGGACTATGATCTTTTACGATGATTTATACCGAGGGTCTTTGCTAATGGTATCCCTACGTTCGAGGGACATGGCCATTATTTTTCGAGGCAACGAGAGAGGTTACCCTAGAGGTGCAAGTGTGAGAAGTGTGTTCAATTCATTTATATTTATCTTGAAATTAGGGTTTTCTACTGTTTCTTTTTAGATCTTACCATACATGCCTAATTACTAGCAGTTAAATATATACAAGTTTACAAGAAATATAAAGGCGAGAAATAAAGTTCCTACGCTATTACAGGGCTTTGGTGTTCTAACATAAATAATGAAACTGTGAGAATTTAAACTACGACTATTACAATTATTATGCGACCTATACAATCTGTCTAATAAATATAAATAGCAAATGAGTAGAAATAAAAATAAGAAAAAGGTTAATAAAATAATTAAAACCTAAGATTCTAAGTGTTAGAAAATATATTTTTGGTATTTTTTGTTTGGAAAATAATAAAAGTGCGAATTAATAATTAAAAACCTAACTCTGATTAATTTAAAAGTTAATTATGAAATAAAATCAATATTGATTAAATCAAAACAACTTTTATGTCAAAAATTATTTTAATTAATTAAAATCCTAAAACTAATATTTAATGATTTTTTGTGATTTTATATGTTAATTAAATTAATGATAGAAAACAAATTAAGTGAAAAATAAATAAATGAAAAGGGTTAGAAAAGAAAATAGTCAAAAAAGTGAAAAACGCATGGGGTGGGTGTTGAGCCCATGCCCCTTGGGTCATAGTCAGGTGCCTCATCCATCAAGCCAAGCTATTGTTTATGATTCAAACCTGTTCTACGTGACAACAAGAACTCATTTGGGCAGTTAATAAACATTAACAATGCATGAAATTAATTATATGAATGTTTAAAAGAAAAGAAAATCGGAGAAGATGAGTATGCTTGTTTCAAGCATCAATGGCCACGACTTTCGACCTATTCTTACCCTTAGATACCTCAGAAATGATTTGTAATTGATGGCTTGGACTGAAAGTGGTTGGATCTTTGGTTTTGACTTTGCCCTAGTTTTGACAAAATTTGAGGTTTTTAGAGAGTGTTCTTGGGCAGCCAATTTTGTGTTCTCTAGTGTATGAGGGTGTTGTGTTTATATAGAGGAGGAATTTAGGTCAAAAATAATGGAAGAAATCTCATGGCATCAATTGCATGATTTGTTTCCAAAATTCATTTGAAAAACTTTCCATACTTGTGAAAATCTTGTCTTAATGATATTTGCTTGGTTGTAACAATTTTGACAGCTTGCTATGAGCTACTTGGACCCCAAGAAATTCAAATCTTAAGCCTTACATGCCTTGTGCATTAATCTTTCATTTTATTTGATTTAATTTGAGTTTAAATGAATAAAATCAAAAATAAATGAAATAAAAATTAAAATAATGCATGGACCGGTTTAGGGGTTCTTAATCATGTTGTAAACACGTTCAAACCTTAAAACCTAGGCACATTAGTCCACAAGTTCAATATTTCTCAATTTGCACTTCATGCACTTTCTCAAAAATTGCCCAACTTTAGCAATGCATATCTCTCTCAATTTTAACCCTATCAAGGTGTTCTTTGACTTTTTAGAGAGCTTAGGATGTCCCATAAACAACCCTTTTTGTTTCATCTCAATTTCATCTTCCATGTTTATGTAAGAAGCTTTGACCCAAAAGGTGTTTTTGTTGACTTTTTGAAAGGACCCATAATATCTGAGCTTGTATCTTTCAATTGATGCATTTATTGAACTTGAGTGATGAAGAGAAGTTGTAGGGAATGGGATTCTATTCAAAATAAGCCTTGGTGGAAAAATGTATGATAAAGTATTAGAAAGTTATGGTTGGTTAAAGTTTAGTTGACTTTTCCTATAGAAACCCTAATTAGCAATTTTTGACTTTAGATAAGTTAGGAGCATTTCTTGAGGAATCATGATCAACCCTTGATCAAATGATAGATATCACTTAAAAATGTTGATGTTGACAAAAAATCTTGAAGTTTGACTGTATATAGGCCATAGTTGACTTTTGACCTAGTATAGTTGATTTTAAAGCATTTGAGCAGTTGACTGAGCAAACTTGTTGTGCAGGGCATGAAATTTGGCATGGACAATCTTGAAGACATATTAGTACCATGGAAAACATTTGAGACATTTTAATCTCACACATATTATTTAAAAGTGAAACCCTAATTAGAGGTTTATTGCCTTAGGAGGAGAATTTGTCTGGTCAATTCTTGGTCATCTATGGTCAAGTTGGGGACCTCAATGGGCATGTGTTGAGTAAAATGAGAGGGTAAATCTTGGGGTACAACAATAACCAAATAGTCCAAGTATCATTAAAGTTTTTTATGGTTTACGTTGATTATTAAGTATCTTCAAAAATAAAATAAAAGCTCAAGTGAGCAAAATAAAAATGACATAAAAGTAAATGCTCAAGTGAGCACAGATGAAAATAACATGAAATGTAAATACTAAAGTAAATAGTACATAAAGTAAAAGCATAAAAATAAAAGCATAAAGTAAAGTAAATTGTTAAGAATTAGTGGTTAGTTGGATGACCATCTTGAAACTTGCATTTGGAACTCATTAGAGGATTGGTAGAACCAAATCCTCTCAACAAAAAGTTGCATTTTCTTTTTGTCAAGTATATCATCCATTTAATAATTCTCAAGGCAACATTTAATGATCAACGATGTTTAAATGATCCATGTTGACCAAAATTTATGAAGATCCATTAGAGGATTGGTAGAACCAAAGCCTCCACACAATGAATCTCAAGGTTATTGGATCAAAGGGATCAAATTAACATACTTGGGCTTGCAAACATAGGTTTGGGCCACGATTGATCATTTATTTGAATCGGGACAAAACTTAGCGCTATGTTAAGCAATTGTAAGTGGACTTATGTAGAAGTTGCACCTATTTTGAGGCCGGTCAATAGTAATCTATGTACTTCATGTGTGGATAAATGATATGGAGATCATCATCCCTTAACATGCAGTACAATTAAAAAAGAAAGGGATAAGATGAAGAGGAAGGGGAATGATAAGCTAACTTGGATCACTACCTTAAATTTCTTTCATCTTTAAATTCAATTAATCATCTAGATGGATTAAAGCACTAAACATATCATTAATTCAAAGCACCAAAAATGAATTAAATAATTCACTCTTTGGTAGATTTGAATTTATGAACATTTATACAACTTCATCTACACCACAAAGTCCATTGATTTTAAAGAGAATTTGGACATTTAAAATTGCAATCCAAACCAACAATCAAAAGGAGTGAGTAAAAAAACATTTATGGATCAAAACAGCCCTAAAACAAGGTAAGAAATGCATCCTGTCTCTGTGCAAATCGATTGCACTACAGTGTAAATTCATTTGCACAATGAAGTTTTAAAAAATTTACGCGAAATTCACTTAGTGCAATTGATTGCACTGTTACAATAATCGATTGCACACAGTTACAGACAGCTAAACAACATTTTAAAAGCCCAAATTCTTGTTCAAACTTTCCATCAAATACCTTATGATCATGGATCCAATTGAGCATGAAAATTCCATAAAATTATGAGAAAATAGCACCATTGGAATCAAAAAATAATGCTCAATGAATCAAACCCAAAGATCAACAAGAGATCACATTGTGAAAGATGAATTATCCAACTTACCAAAGGTAGATCTAGAGAGTTATCAAAACAACTTCAAGAATTTTCTTCAATTCAACCAAAAGAAACAATTGCCCAAGCTTGGATGTAGAGAATTGATGAAGAAAAAGTGTTTGGATGAAGGTTTAGATCAAAGATTAGTAAGCTTCAATGCAAATCTTACTAACTTATTTTTGAAAATGGAGCTTTGAATGAATTTGGTAGATGGAAAGAATTAATAGATTTTTTAGCAAGGTGGATTTGGCTATCAAAAGATTGAAATTTGAATGAAATGAGGGCTCTATTTATAGAGTTTAGGATTGGGATTAGTGGTAATTTAGTAATTGATTCTTGGAGCCAAAATTTGAATTAATGATAATTCTTTCAAAAATTAGAGCCAAAATTTGAATTAATGAATATTTTTTTAAAAATGCAAGATTGGCACCAAAATTTGAATTATGATATATCTTTCAAAAAAATGAAGAAAAATTGGAGCCAAAATTTGACAAGCTTAAAATTGCTGATTTTTTTCAAATTTTCACTTTGTGCAAATCAATTTGCACAGTGTATTTTTTCAAAGATTGCGCAAAATGCACTTTGTGCAATCGATTGCACTCTAGGAGAAATCGACTGTACAATGAAAAAAAATGAAAAATGAAAAAAAATTCTTCTGCAAATAGATATTTTAGGGAAATAATACCGGAAAACCTTATTTGTCAGATGCTTTGACTCGGTACCTACAAAACACAAATATTCAAAGACACATATTTTTTTGTATTTTGATTAGAAGTTAGTCAACAACACATATACAAAATACACAACTAAGGTGCTTGGAGATTCCTCAAGAGCAAACTTAAATATAGGAGATATAAAAAGAGGAAGAACCACTGGAGTAAAAATTGGGGAAACCTTGTTATGATCGAGTTGATATGATATGATAGGGGAATCCTAGGGGCAAAAATTGGGGTACAACAACTGGCTTCAGCAATATTCTTAACATCAGACAAAGGTTGGATGGGAACTTCCACACCATCCTCTAGGATTGTCGCATTGTATTTATACGACACGACTTTGTCTAATTCATAAGGAACAGACCCCGATAAGAAAATCACCGCTGGAGCAACAACTGACTTGTTATGGTACTCAATCTCTATAGGGGAAGGAACACTGAAATAAGGCACAATAACATTCACCCCTCTTCAGAATACTTAGACATCATAGAATCATTGCTGGAGAACATATCTTCATCTGAGGAAAAGAATTCATCTGCAGAAGCATACTTATCATCTGACACAGTCTCAGCCAAGCAATCTTCAATCACATTAATCCCATTGTAGTCATATCTATTGCCTGAAACTTTGATAGTACCATTATCCAATAACAACTGAATACCCCTTCTCACAATGGAACAACCACAAGAATCTCTGCAGCAGATCCGACAAGACCCATAATGGTGTTCTTCTTGACCATCCATGTGACAGAAGGTAGCATGTAAGTGCACCAAGTCATCATTCATATGATTCACATCAAAAATATGGAATTCCATGGGACATCCGTAGAACATATTCACTTCTTCTTCGTGCTTTTCCCTAGGCCTGATTATATGAATGAGGCCTTCGTCCATCATTTCCTGAAGATCAACTTTTATCTTATCACATCCTTGGATATCTGTACTGTAAATACTACAACCAGCATGGTCATGCGTATAGTAACTGAACTCACAGAGGTTAGAATACATCTTTATCAAATCTCCTCTAACCAAGTTGATATCAAAAATCCATAAATCGCCTGGACAACTAGCAACCATGTTTACAACATTTTCTCCTCCATGCTTTGGCAAAGGATTATCTTTCACGTTAGGGCCAACATCTTTAAGGGATAAAAGGCCATATCTCACCATCTTTTGTACTTCAGATTTCAAAGGATAACAATTCTCAATATTGTGCCCTGGTGCTCCTTGATGAAAAGCGCACGTCTGGTCTGCCTTATAATACCAGGGTAGAGGTAAAGGTATAGCGGGGGGAGGCCTGGTTTGAACCAACTTCTTCTGAATCAAATCCGAGAGTAACTCTGCATAGCTCATTGGAATGGAGTCAAAAGCTTCTCTTTTCTGTCTTTGCCCTTGATTCCCCTGAGGAGATGGTCTCTGATAGGCAACTGTGGCTGGAGCTACATTGACAACTGGAGTAACAGAAGCAACATGTTGCTGGTATCGCTGATATATTCTAGGTGGCCTAATCTTCCTTTCCCCAATAACAACATTTGTTTCACTTTCTTTCTTTCGAGAGAACCCGTCTGATGACTTCTTCGTGAAGAAGTTAAAAACACAAGAAGGGGGGGTTGAATTGAAACTTTAAAATCAAATGCAAACGACATGATGATTTTTATCCTGGTTCTCTTGATCTCAAACTACTCCAGTCCACCCGCCAAGGTGATTTTGACTCTCTCCAACTAGGTCTTAATTCACTAATCAAACTGATTACAATTCTACTTTGACAACTTCCAAAGTCTTCTTGAGTAGAACCACAACCCGATTTATCTCAAGGAAATTCACTAACAAAAATAAGAAATAATCTGTGTACTAGTTTTTTTCGTTACAAAAACTGTATCACAAACTTGTGATGCATTACACAATTTTAGAGAGTAGTATTAATATGATTTGCAGCGTTGAGAGATTGCATGATAGCAGTTGTGTAAATCGTGAACGATTTAACCTTGATGCTTGTTTAAATAGGCGCAACAATATTTGCAAATGGAAACTTGATAATTGGCAGTTAATGCACTTTCCATAATATGAAGATCCTTGTTTGTTTGTAGTCGTTGTAATTGATACCGCTTTAATAGAAAAGTAACGCTTTAGAACATAAGGAACTTGCTTGATGCTTTGCTTCAGAACTTGGGAAGTCATAATTATATGGTCCTGTTTGCAACGTTAGACTTTCGTTCAAAATTAAGATGTCTTTCTCTTTAGCACAAGTTCTGATCTTCATTCATCAGAACATTCTGATATCAGTCTGCGTACACAACATGAACACCTTTGTAGCTTAACTTCTGATCCACTTCCGTTCAGAACTTTTGTACAACATAGAACACAAATTTAGAGTGCATATTTGTTCTTTGTGTTTGTTATCCTCAAAACTCTTACGAGGGTTGTAGAATCAAACTATGTTCTAACAATCTCCCCCTTTTTGATTGTGACAAAAACTAGGATTTTTCAATAAAAATAGACAGAACATAAAGCTTAAGAGAGTCCCCCCTGAGTTGAGTACTCAGATAGATATGAAATACTTCCCTGAAGTTCATTCTGATCAAAGCTTTTGATGCATCTCCTTCTGTCCTTTTCAGAGTTCTGTTCCTGTTATGCGTTCAGAAAAAAAAAAGAAGTTAAGATATTCATAATGTTTGAGACTTTGTCCCTGTATACTGTTATTGAAAATATCTTATGTTCTCCCCCTTTTTGTCAGGAATAAAAAAACAATATAATCACAAATAATCAGAGTCAAAAAGGATGATTTGTATTAAAACATATTTCAATAACATTTCTCAAAAGCAGATAAGATAAGATAAGAATACATAAAACAAGTTAAAAAATCTAAGATGGAGGGGGAAGTCGTGTGAACAACGCTTCTAACAAGATCTTAATCTGAGTGCTTGATTCTTCTTGCTTACCCAACATTTCCTTGATTTCTTTGGTTGTGTCTTCTTGCTTATCCAATATTTCATTAATTAAAGCATTCTCCTTCTTTAACTCTTCCAGAGTTTGCATGACCAACGATGGAGCTGGGGTTTCCTCAGAGGATGCAAGTCTTTCAGAACACTCTGCAACATTTTCTGATTCAATTGCTTCTTCAGTTGCGTTTTACTTTTCTTGAATAATAGCCAGAGAGTGACTATCAAAACATGGTTCATTAACTTCTGAAGGTTGGTGCTCTTTCCAGGGAGCATTGTCCAGCAGAAGAATTTATTTCTTTTCCCAGTGACTCAGAACTTGATCTTTGAAAGCTTCCAGCTGATCACTGAAGTTCTATTGAGATTTCATAACTTAATTCTTTCAGCCTTTGGGATTCTGAAGTGAACTGTGATACGGTGGGAGAGTTGACTCGGGTTGTTTTGCGTTTGATCGCAATTGTGTGGATAGCAAGAGTCGCCATCGAATTTTCTTTTATCCAAAAGGAAAGTTAAAAAAGCACAGGAAAGACCTTTCGAGATTATTTCTTTGGTTCGGGGAGTAGGTTATGAAAAGGGAAGGTGTTAGCACCCTTTTCATCCGTAGTTATCTACGGGCTCTTAGTTACTTGCTAGATCACTTGATTTTGTTTGACAATGTGCTTGTGGTGTAGGCTTTGAAAGTATTTTGAAAATGTCTTTGTAATGGTTCTCGTCTATATAAGAACGCGTACAAAGTGTTTGTTTGGAAAATAGTTCAAAGAAGTGTTCGTGTAGTGTGTTTTTTGAAAGTTTTTTTGAAAATATGTTTTTGTAATGGTTCTCGTCTCTATAAGAACGTATACAAAAAGCTTTTGTCTTTTGAAAATGTTTCAAAATGAAATTTTTGGTGTGTAAAATTTTTTTGTCGTGAGCAAGCGAACAACTAGGAGCAACCTATTTAGTCGAAAGGTCTTAAATGTGATTTTCTTCCTTCTTTAGATGTTTCTATCTTATCATTGATTTGGTAAGAAGTCCCATCATTGGATGTGAAGAGACAAACGCGGGTCAATCGTACATTCATCGCAAGCAACTTGTGAGACGCTTTAGCAATTTTTTATAAGGGACTAGATCGTTTTATCGAAGGCAACATCGAGGGACTGCGATCTTTTTTTTATCGAAGGGTCTTTGCTAAAGCGTCCCATATTCGAGGGACATGAATGTATTTCCGAGGCAACAAGCAAGGTTACCATAGAAGTGCATGTGTGAAAAAAGTGTGTTTGATTCAAGTTATTTTGTCTTTGAAGTTAGGTTCTCTGGCGATTGATTTTAAATCTTGCCATGCACGCCTAATTACTATACAGTATAAGGAAATTAGTAAATTGCGGAAATTAAATTTCTACGCTATTACAGAGCTTTTGGGAATGGGGGTACAAATTTACAAATAGGGATGGATTAATGCAATTAAATGTCCAAATAGGCAAACAATACAACCAAATCGAATCGAGTAATTAATCGAAATTACAACAAATTTATGAAGTAAAAATTAATTAACAAAATAAAGATAAGGAAATAAAATTCTTGTTTTTTTTTGTTTGAAAAGTTTGAAAAGAAAAAATAGAAAAAATCTATTCTATTGATTAGCTAAAGAAATTAAATCGAATGCATGTATTTTATCTTTTAGGGTTTTTGTTATTAAGAAATTAAATAAACAAATTAAGACTAAAATACAAAAATGAATTAGTAAAAATATTTACCAAATTTTTTTTCTAAATTAAATTAAAACTAAGAACTAAACTTAATTAAGAAAATTAATTAACAAAGATCATGAGTTACTAAATTAGTAGAATAAAGTAAAACCAAATTAAATATTTAAAACAAAACAAAATGGAGGGGTGGTGTTAAATTGAAAACGGGGTGATGCTGTCTTTTTTGAAGCATGGGCTTTAGAGGCTTAAGCCCATGGGGTTGTTATTTTTTTAAAAAAAAGAAAATGAAATAAACAATCAGAAAAAAAAGGAAAAAACGTCCCCAAGGGGTCTTGAACCCGGGACCTCCTCTCCAAACACTAACGCCTTAACTATCACACCAAATGTTCATTCGTTATACTAATTAACTTCGCAAATATATAATGTAAAATTAAAAATATGGGTTGGGCCAAAATAAACCAGGCCCAAACCTAGTTTTGGGAAGGAAATTGAAAGGGTATGAGACCCTAAACAGATGGGGGATGCTATCATTGTTGTTTCATTTGGTAAAGGGGAAACCCTAAACAGAAAACCTTTTTTCTCTCCTCCTAATCTCACGCTATCTTCTTTCTTCTCTCTCGATGTCCCTCTGTTCTAATGGCATGTCCTTCTCCCTTTCTGTTATCTCTCTCATCTCTTAGGATTTAAACCTAACGATGCCACCCTCATCCCCGGAGAAACCCTAAAGCCCCAAATAAAGATGATACAACGATTTAAAAAGAGTAAGGGAAGGTAAGAGCAAACCAAATCAAAATTAATAATGAGTTACCTCTTTTTCAGCCTCTAAGGTATGTTCCGAATCTCTAATTGTGTGTGATTTTTTTCTGATTCTCTTTTCTATGCATTTTGTCTGTTGATAAATGTTTGTTAGATTTGTTGCAAATTTGTTTTGTGATGTTGCACAAAATATTGGATGCTTGAAGTTGATGGTGGTGTGGTTGATGTAGAGGCAGTGATGTGTGTTTTTTGAGAGGTTATGGTTTTGCTAGGTTTGAGATAGTTTGACAAAGTTCCAGGGAGAGGTTAGAAGTTGTGGGGGGATGAAGATGAAGATTGGTGGGTAAGTGAGAAGTGGTTTTTAGTTCACCATCTTTTCTGTTTTTGATTCCACGCTGTGATTTATGTGTGGAACTTTGAGGAAATGTTTGTTGGGTTGAAGTTTGTTCAATATGTGTTTGATACAGATTATGGTGATGGAGCCTGTTCTATCTTTTTTTGTTTTCTGGCTTTTGTGGGTATATTGGCTTGGTTATCTCTTTGTTGGTTTTTCTGCTTTGTTGGTTTGTATATTGTCTTGCCCTCTCCTCCTCTTTCTTTGTGAAACAGTAAGTGTTACTATATTGAAAATAGGGTGAAAAAGTGGGGGGGGGGGGGGGGGGGGGGATTTTGAGGGTTTGAATATTTTCTGATATGCTGACTTTGAATATCTTGAGGTGCAGGCCTTAAGTTACCTATTTTGTGCAACATTTGGGCTGAGTTTTGGGCAGAGCTGACTTTGGCATGTTGTGTAAGCTAGGTGATATCTTTTCAAACTGACTCTTTCCTATTTTATCTTTCAATGATAATGTAAGGCTATTTGCTTTTTTCTCACAAAATTTCTGAAGGGTTTGTATAATTTAGGGAAAATGATGATGTAACTTGTTTGTTGAGCAAGCTTGCTATGTTTTTGAACGAAATGCTGCTGAATATTTGGCTTATTGCTTTGGTTTTAATTGCTGTTGCTGGACAGTTTTGGCTATTGGGCTATATTTTGCCTAATTTTATCTGCTGCCTGTTGTTGTTCTGCTATAATATTTTGTTCCAAGTTCTGCTGTGGCTTATTTGTTTGGCAGCTTGCTTGCTTGTTGCAGGCTGTTTTTGCTGCTAGGTTTACAGCAGCTGCTGCATGCTTCTTGCAGCCTGCCTTTGCTTGTTTGCCCTGCTGTTGTTTGACCTTGCTGTATTGTAGCTTGTTTTGTTTGTTTGCATATTCTGTTTGCTGTTTAGACAGCCTTGGGCTTTAGGTTATGATTGTTAATTTCCTTTTCTTTTTGTGAACCAAGGCCCAACCTTGTGATTTGCAAAATAGTACAAGAGGGATTATGATAAAAGCCTTTGAATATGATTCCTAAATACAAACCCTAATGATGCATTTTTCCCCCTTTTTTACACATCACTCTTGTTTGATTTCTTGTTAACTTTTTTTTCTTGTTTCATGGATGGCAAGCGAGGAAAGGTGAAGAGAAAATCATGAATAGCAAGGATTGGATGGATTTCTTGAAGATGAAGCAATGAAGACTTGAAGAAACAAAACAAAACTTCTTTCTTTGTAAACAAAACAAAATTTGTAATTTATTTCATTTTTAGTGTAATGAACACAAAACCATGAGAAAGATTGTAAATGATGAAATTTATTGTACGAATCTTGAACTTTGTTTGAATTTTGAAATTCTCAATTTGAATAGTTTGAATGATACACGTTGACTTGGTAACTTGAACTTCAAGCAATCACAAATGATCAAATAAACCATGCACCTTGTACTCCAATCAAATTCCTAAACAAAATAAATGGTTAAGAATCCAATTCCACTTGGTTAACTCGAACCCAAAACTATGGTCGTTTAAATGAAAGTCTTAATATTCACATCTTGTCCAAATCAAATTTGCATTCAAAATGAACCCGCACGCCATGCTCGATTAAAATGGAAATTCATTTCCAAAACAAACATGCCTTAAGAACATTCATCAATCTTGTAGAATTAACAAACTTCAACCTGAGAAACATAGTCCTAAGAAACATAGTCCTGAGAAAAACAAATTATGGTTAAGAACATTTGAAATTAAACAAATGACTTGCGACGATTTGATATCACTTATGACCATATGCATAAATAATCGTCTCAAGATCTTGTAATTTGAGGAAATCACAATTCATAGAAATGAGGCGACAATTACTTAAGATTAGGTCAAATTCCATGATGCATCCTCTAAAGTATTCGAATTTTGGTGATCTTCCACATGTAATCAACTCTTTATTTGTGAAGAGAAATTGTAGATGACGTCAAGGAGAGTCATACGCAAGAAGAACCGCTCAAAAATATCGAATAATGAAGAAGTTACAAACGTTTGAACTTGATCTCGCAAAAGGTCGACTTTTGCGTCAATGGAGTCATTTCCAGTCGTCTGAACCATTGACTGAGCAAAATTGCAATGCGAGGTTTGAAACTTGGCATGAACATCCTTGAGGAGACATGAAGATCTATGAAGACCACTTGAAACCTTGAAGACTCAATTTTCTTTAAGAGATACCAAACCCTAACTGTTGACTTACTGCCTAGGGAGAGGATCTGTTTAATCAACTTCTGAACTAAATTGAGTATTCGAGCAACCCTAGGATAGTATCTTGAATGAAAAATGGGAGGGAAAATTTAGGGGTACAACAACTGCCCCTGTTCAATCTTCTTAAACTTGAAAAGCGAGATTGGCACGCTTGTCGTTCGTAGCTTGGAAGTGGAAGATGATTGAACACTTAGAGTGCCCAGAAATTTGCACTTGATGATGTGTTGGCTGATTGTGTAGGGAATGGGCTAAAAGATGCCATATGGAGAAATGATGGAGATTTACCGGAGATGGGCTTGTAGATGCCATCCAAAGGTGACTGTTGACAGAAAATGGACAAAGTCTGAACTTGATTTCAACTGGAAAAGAATCAGAATAAATCTTCGGAGCGATTTATATGAAACTAGCAGAAGTCTTGAATGTTGTTCGACTGGAAAGAATTAGAATAAATCTTGGCGCGACTTATCTGAACCAGAGAAAATGTCTATTTGGAAAGTAATCAGGATAAACCGTTGAGAGGTTTAAACTGAACCAAAAGAGATCTTGGGTATTCTTTAACTGGAGAGAATCAAAATAGACCTTTGAGTGATTTATTTGAACCAGAGAAAGTGTCTACTAAGAAAGAATCAAGATAAACCATTGAGAGATTTAAACTGAACCAGCAGGGGTCTAGAAAAGAATCAGAATAAATCTTGAGGCGACTTATCTGAACCAGGGAAGATGTCTGCGGGAAAAAATCAGAATAAACCGTTGAGAGGTTTAAACTGAACCAGCAGGGGTCTAGAAAAGAATCAGAATAAATCTTGAGGCGACTTATCCGAACCAGAGAAGATGTCTACGGGAAAAAATTAGAATAAACCGTTGAGAGATTTAAACTAAACCAGCAGGGGTCTGGAGAAGAATCATAATAAACCTTGAGGCGACTTATCTGAACAAGAGAATATGTATGTGGAAAAGAATCAGGATAAACCGTTGAGAGATTTAAACTGAACCAGCAGGGGTCTGGAGAAGAATCAGAACAAATTGTTCATAGATTTATCTGAACCAGAGAAAAATTCTGCAGGAAAAAATCAGAATAAACCATTGAGAGATTTAAACTGAACCGGAAGGGATCTGGAGAAGAATCAGAATAAATTGTTGAGAGATTTATCTGAACCAGAGAAAGTGTATGCGGGAAAAAATTAGAATAAACCTTTGAGAGATTTAAACTGAACCAGCAGGGGTCTGAAGGAAATATCTATTATGTAGATGGTCGACCAGTCCTTTCTCGGGAATTGATCTATAATTGACTTGTTGAAAATTTGACGATAATTTTCGGTTGATTGATCTTTCCAGAAAAGGTGAAGGGTTAGTTGCATGCAATGCCATGATGTATGAAATTCACGGTATAATGATGTTTCTCAAAATAAATGAGATCACGCTGTATGCATTTGTGTTATCAATGCTACAACGTATGGATGTAATGTATGGACACATTAATTGTTATACCGTAGTGTTGCTGGAGTCAGGGAAAATAAATCCCTGAGTACTGCAGGGAATGAGGAGTGTAAGTCTTCATATTTTGAAGTTGAAGTGTTGATGGATGAGTTTCCATTTATTAGAGAAATAAACTATGTTGTGGAAGGGAAACGTCGTGCATTTCTTGTGGACTTCGTGAAATCCTGCTGGGGAACCCTGAGAAGTTGGGCAGCTTTCACTGGGGAATCTTTGGAGCGGTAACTGGAAGTTTTGCTCCGTCGGGGATGTGCGAGCACTTGGTACCATTAGGCTGCATACTAGAGATACGTTAGCGATCTTGTAGTGGGATGTCCTTGTTTCTGCTCTTGCTGGAAAAAGTACCTGCGGGGGATTTAATGGAATGGTCTATAGATATTATCCTATTTCTTAAAGCCATTAGTGATTGTCTTTCTATTTTATGTTCACCTTTTTTTTGGTCATTTGTAAACAGTAATCACGTTCAAATGCATATGTTCAAAAATAATCATTGGACGTTTTTGCAAACAAAACACGGAAATAAAAGAAAAACAGATAGTTTTGCACTTTCAAAGGAATATCTTTATATTAACTTGAATAAGTATTTTTTGTACAACGAGACGAACATCCTAGTAAGGGAGTGTCGTCGTAGAAAATGAAAATTGATACAAAGAAAAGATAACTATGTGAAATAATCCCATGGGGTTCCTATTCTGCTATAGCCTTCATTTCTCTGAGCGTCTCATCCACTTGCTGCTTTGTCCGAAGCTGATTGGATTGATTAGAACCGTTTGAGTTTTTCAGTCGATACTAAAGGTTGTCTGTAAGGTGATCCAACTGGACATAATCATACGCTTTCAATCCCTAACTTTTTCCTGGACCGCCTTTTAGGGTTTTCAGTCCACCGGGATACCCTTTTTTGCCCAAGCCGCCCTTTCAAGTTTTCAACTTGCCGGGTGTACAGATTTTTATATTTTATCCCTAATTTTTGCCCGAACCCCTTTGGTTCACCAGGATTCCCTAATTTTTGCCTAGGCCAGTCGACCTAGCGGGTCTTTATTCATGTGTAGTATCTTTTGACTATGTCCGCGTTTACAAGATGCGGAAGGTCGTCTCCATCCATAGTGGTTAAGATCATTGCTCCACCAGAGAATATGCTTTTAATCATAAATGGTCCTTCGTATGTAGGAGTCTATTTGCCCCTGGGATCACCTTGTGGCAATATGATATGCTTGATTACCAAGTCACCAACCTGATATACCTGACGTCTGACCTTATTGTTAAAAGCTTTAATCATACGTTTTTGGTACATCTGAGCATGATAGACAGCCGTAAGCCTCTTCTCATCAATCAAGTTCAACTAGTCAAGTCGAGTTTGAATCCATTCATCTTCATTCAACCCTGCATCTCTTATGATTCTCAAGGAAGGTATTTGGACTTCAATTGGTAGGACAACTTACATACCGTATACCAAAGAGAAAGGAGTTGCCCCTATTGACGTGCGCGCCGTGGTACGATAACCATAGAGAGCAAATGGTAACATCTCATGCCAGTCCTTGTAGGTCACTGTCATTTTTTGTATGATCTTCTTGATGTTTTTATTTGCAGCTTCTACAACGCCATTCATCTTCGGCCGATAAGGAGAGGAGTTATGGTGCTGGATCCTGAATTGCGCACATAGTGCGGTAATCATAGTATTATTGAGATTGGTACCATTATCCGTGATGATTCTCTCCGGGATACCGTACCGAGAAATGAGATTCTGTTTGATGAATCGGGCCACAATGTTCTTGGTAACAAAAGTGAATGAAGCTTCCTCGACCCACTTTGTGAAGTAATCAATGGCAACCAAGATGAAGTGGTGTCCATTAGAAGCTGTGGATTTGATCTCTCCAATCATGTCAATGACCCACAATGCAAAGGGCCAAGGAGAAGTCAGTATGTTTAGGGGAACCAGAGGCACATGTACTTTGTCAGCATAGATCTGGCACTTGTGACAAGTTCATGAATGTTGATAACAATCCGCTTCCATGGTGGACCAGTAGCATCCTGCCCGTAGGATCTTTTTAGCCATCGTGTGCCCATTAGAATGAGTTCCAAAGGTACCTTCGTGTAAATCATCCATGATATTTTCTGCCTCACTCTGGTCTACACAACGAAGCAAAGTAGAGTCGTGGTTACGTTTATAGGGGATTTCGTTACTGGGGAAGAATTTAGCAGAAAATATTCTCAAGAACTTCTTATCATTGACTGAAGCTCCCTCCGGATACTCTTGAGCCTCGAGATACCTCTTAACTGCATGGAACCAAGGCTTGTCCACTACTTCTTTAGTATCAATCACGTGACAGTAAGCTGGTTCATCCATCCGCTCAATGGTGATATGGGGAGCCTCGTTATCCCACTTGATTTTAAACATGGATGACATAGTGGCTAGCGCGTCTGCTAGTTGATTTTCCTCTCATGGAAAATGCTCAAAGGTAATTTCCTCAAAATGTGGGATTAATGTCAACATATGTTCTTTGTAGGGGATGAGATTAGGGTGCTTCGTGTCCCATTCTCCTTTGATCTGACTGATGACGAAGGCTGAATCTCGAAATACCCTTAATGATGTGATTCCCAAATCTATGGCGGCTTTGAGACCCATAATACACGCTTCATATTCCTCCATATTATTGGTACAGTTGAAACAAAGTCTTGCAGTGAAGGGAGTATGACATCCTTCAGGGGATATGATCACAACACCTATGCCATTGACGAGTGCGTTGGAAGCTCCGTCAAAAACCAAGGTCCATCGGGATCCTCATTCAGGTCCGTCATATGGTCTGAGTTCTTCACAATTTTTTACCAACATGATGTCTTCACCTGGGAACTCGAATTTCATGGACTGGTAGTCATACACAACCTGATGAGCAAGGTGTTCTGCTAGCACACTTCCCTTTATTACTTTTTAGGTAGTGTATTGAATTTCGTATTCAGTCAAGATCATCTCCCATCTTGCTATTCTTCCAGAGAGGGCGGGCTTCTCGAATATGTATTTAATTGGATCCATCTTGGATATCAACAAGGTAGTATGGGTCAACATATACTGTCTTAGCCTACGAGAAACCCATGCCAGAGTGCAACAAGTTTTCTCGAGCAGTGAATATTTGGTTTCACAGGCGGTAAACTTTTTGCTCAGGTAGTATATTGCATGCTCTTTTTGGCCAGACTCGCCATGCTGCCCCAGCACACACCCCATTGAATTTTCCAAGACAGTTAGATACATGATCAAAGGTCTTCCCTCGATTGGCGGCACCAAAACAAGAGGCTCTTGAAGGTACTCTTTGATCCTGTCGAAGGCAGCCTGTCAGTCGTCGTTCCAATCCAACACTTGATCTTTCTTCAGTAATTTGAAGATTGGTTCACAAGTAGTGGTTAGGTGAGAAATGAATCTGGAGATGTAGTTTAGCTGTCCTAAGAATCCTCTGACTTCCTTCTCGGTGCGAGGAGCAGGAATTTCTTATATTTCTTTTACCTTTGCAGGGTCCACTTCGATACCTTTACCGCTGACGATGAAGCCTAGGAGTTTACCGGACCTCACTCCAAATGTGCATTTACTCGGGTTCAACCTTAGCTTGTATTTCTTTAGCCTTTCAAACAGTTTCTGCAAATGTTCAAGATGTTCCTTTTCACTTTGAAATCTGGCTATCATGCTATCCATGTAGACCTCAATCTCGTGATGGATCATATCATGAAACAAAGCTACCATGGCGCGCTGATAAGTTGCCCCAGCATTTTTCAACCCGAATGGCATAACTTTGTAATAGAACGTGCCCCACTGTGTGATGAAGGTCGTTTTCTCCATGTCCTCAGGTGCCATTTTGATTTGATTGTACCCGGAGAAACCATCCATGAAGGAGAATACTTTATGTTGTATGGCATTGTCAACCAAAATATTGATATGGGGAAGCGGAAAATCATCCTTAGGGCTTGCCCTATTCAAATCTTTGTAATCCACACACATGCGTACTTTACGGTCCTTTTTAGGCACTGGAACAACATTGGCGACCCATTGTGGATAGGAGGTGACGGCTAAGAATCCAGTGTTGAACTGTTTCATGACTTCAGTCTTGGTCTTCTCTGACATTTCTGGCCGCATGCGACGAACTTTCTGTTTTATCAGAGGGAAGTCTTCTTTTGTCGGTAGACGATGGACCATGATATTAGCGTCAAGTCCTAGAATGTCTTTGTATGACCAGGCAAAGACCTCAACATAGTGATGTAGTAACTGAGTTAAGCGCTTCTTGACACTAGGTTCCATATTGGCACCTACCTTGACTTCTTTCTTGTCCTCTTCGGTACCTAAGTTAACTGTGTCAACCAGTTCTTCGTGGGGCTATATGATCCTTTCTTCCTGTTGTAGTAACCTGGCTAGTTCCCCTGGCACCTCACAATCTTCCTCACCTTTGTCTTCGGCTTGGTAGATCGGATTTTCAAAGTCACAATAGGCCATAACAGAATCATTACCCATGGGATCCTGAGTGGATGTGGATCTGCATTTTGATATGTGAGTGTGTGTAAGAGCATATCTATCTTTGAAAAAAATAAAAATGTAGAAAAAAGAAGAACAAAGAGCGTAAAATTTGCATGCAAAAACGTCCATGATTCATTGATGACATATGAAAATGAAGTAACAACCCTCACAAATGGAGTGTTGTGCCTCGGGTAAGACACAAGGTTTTAGAGTCTAAATTGTTTAATTATTACCAGTCCGACAAAAATTTAAAGACAATTATTGTTGGATAAAAGTAATAGGGACAAATTCTTTGGCTTCCCAGTTGTTGAGTCCTCCGCTGATAGTTGGAAAAATCCATTCTTCCAGGTCACAACTGTCATCACTATCTTCCATTGCGTTGACTCCATGGTTGCTGATCCACAAAGGTGGTTCCCCAGAATGAGCATGACGAACAACTTTCTGGACTCCTGAAGTAAAACCTAAACCAAATTTGTCAGATTTATAGGGAATATCTGGGAGTTGTCCCCAAATGGTACACCCACCTTCTTCGACTACTGCCTTGGCATCTTTCAGAGAAGCCATCTTCAGCGGAGGTCTGGTAATCTTCAGAATTTTAGAAACAATCTTGGTTGCCGCAACTGTTTGTGGGACTTCCTCGAAATGCTGACACAGAGTTTCGATGAATTCACCATCCATTTCCACATATCTGAAGGAGTTCAGGTGACTGAACATATATTCCTCCTCTCCATGGACAGTGATGATTTTTCCCTTAATTGGGTACTTCAACATCTGATGTAATATAGAGGTGACGACACCAACGTCATGAATCCAAGGTTGGCCCAATAAACAGGAATAGGAAAGGCGAATATCCATCACATAGAAAGTTGAATCAAAGGTCTGATTTCAAACTTTAATGGGGATGTCCACCTCCCCGTGCACCATTCTCTTCAAACCATCGAAGGCCCTTAGCACTATGTTGCTGGGTTTTAAGGTCAAACCTTCCTAGTATAGTCTATCCAGAGCCTTCTTAGGCAGCACATTTAATGATGAACCTGTATCTACCAGCACATGGGCTAAAGTAGTTCCCATGCATTCGACAGAGACATGCAACGCCTCATTGTGTTTCCTCCATCTAGGTGTCAGATCAGCATCAGAAAAGCCCAAACTATTATCAACTGTCAAACTGGCCACATAATCTTCGAATTGGTCAGCAGAGATTTCCTGTGGCACATAGGCAGTTTTAAGAAATTTCACCAAGGCCTTCGCATGATCTTCGGAGCACAACAGTAAAGCTAGCATAGAAATCTTTGAAGGGGTCTGCCCAAGCTGTTCGACTATATTGTAGTCGCTTCTCTTTATAATTTTCAAAATTTCTTCCATCTCCTTCTTGGAAGCCTCTGGGATAGATGCTGAATGCGCCTTCATCCGGATAGTTCAACCAAAATGCCTTTTCCCTGAGTCTCAGTCGACTCGGTGATAGGGGTGCAACAGGGGTAACCACATGAACTGTAGTAGTATCAGCAGGAACAAAAGCAGGAATGATCACAGGACCAGTAACAGTTTTCGGAGGAGCAATCTCAAGGGAGAACACTCTTCCACTTCTAGTTATTTTGTTGGTTCCCACAATGTTTCCGATGTCGGGGTCATCCTTCTCAAAAACTGGGTCTTCAACAACCAGCCATTCTTGCTTGACGCCGTGGTAGTAGACGTCACCCCCATAGTTCCAGGGAACAATTTTGTCTGAGGAGTACGGGATTGGCCCTAGCATAGTAATTATTAATGGAGTCACTTTTGGAACAGATGTAATCCTAACGGGTCTTTTGGTGGAGACCCTGGGAGGATTGGCGGAAATGGTTATTATTGAAACATCCTTGTAAGTAATGGTTGGGACGAGAGTCTTTTCAAACAAAATCTCTTTGTCATCCATCAGGCGCTGGACACCTGCCTTCAATAAATGACAACCAGTCGGTAGGGATAAATAGAGGTGGCAGCCTTCGCCACAACCCGGAAATAAACCGACCTTCAATAGGTTCCTTTTGACGGTTAGGAGAGGAGTAACAAGTTCATCAACAACAACAACAAACACATCATCTTCAACAGTGTTAACACCACGACCGTGCTTGGGCATAGGAGCGGTGATAACATTTGGGATCTCAGGAGCGTCAAATTTAATTTCCTCTTCCTCAAGAAGGTTTGCACCTTGTTTTTCAAAGCCCAATAGTCGTTTGTATCATGAAATGGACTTTCCGAATGGTAAGCACAATGAGCATTTGGGTTATAACGGGGAGAGGTAGTGTTGGGATTCTTCGGAGATTCCCACAAGGTCACCAAATTTGATTTCAACAAATGCGGCAAGACTTGAGATAACATCATATTTATCCGGGTAAACTGTCTTACCGGTCTTTTCATTCTAGGCTGATTGTTCCTTTGTTGAGTAGGTGCAAGCTTAGAGATCATGACAGCCCATACCGTTGGACGACGTTCAGTTCTGTCCTGATTCCTATGGTCATATGCAACATTGACCTCTTTTTTTCTGGTAAAGGGTTTTTTTATCGCGCTCGAGGATACATCTCTTTGAATTTTTACACTTTTTATACCTACTTCTACCCGTTCACCGGTCATGATTAATTCGGTAAACCCAACCGAGGAGCTTCCGATCAGGTGTTTGAAGAATGGACCAGATAGCGTGCCTAAGAACATATCCACCAATTCTCTGTCAGATAGAGGGGGTTGGACCCTTCCTGCGAGATACCTCCATTTTTGAGCATAGGTCTTGAAACCTTCACCTGTACCCATAGACATGCCTTGCAACTGTGTCCGTGTTGGAGCTAAGTCAGCATTATACTGGTATTTCTTGTAAAAAGCGGCTGCCAGATCTTCCCAATTGCGGATGTTGGTCCCTTCCAACTGATAGAACCAATCCAATTGTGTTCCTGACAAGCTTTCTTGGAAGAAATGCACCCATAGATTCCTATCCGCAGTATGGGGTTGAATTTTCCTGACGTATGATCTCAGATGCAGCTTTGGACAAGAGACACCGTCATATTTAGAGAAAGTGGGGACCTTGAATTTCTGTGGTATGACAACCCCTGAGACAAGTCCTAGCTCCTCAAAATCCAACCCATGTACCTTCTAGATCTACATAGCATTGAGGCGATCTTCCAACTGTTTGTATTTGTCGTCAGCTGGAGGATACTGCTCTTTAGAGTAGTCAACCTCTTCTTCCTCTTTAGATTCTAGAGGGTCAGTCACTTCCTTGTTTTTCCCTTCTTGATTATCTTTTTCACTAGATGATGTTACGAAGTCTAGAGTCCGTCTGGATGGTCCTTTGAACCTTCTTCCAAGATTTAAAATACCGGTTGATTTCTTCGCTTTCTTTTTCTTTTCTTTGATCAGCAAAGTTTTCAACTCATCTTTCCCTTTTGCCAGAGTCAAGAACATTTGTTGAAACTGGGTGTTCTGTTCTTGAAGATCTTTTACTGTCTGTTCAATATCCATCTCACTGAAATAAACAGTAGAAAGATAAGGAGACCTATTGTAAGAAACCTGTTTATGTTATGATGAATGAAGATGCATATGCAAATGATTTCAGGGAAATTAGAGATTTAAATTTGTTTAGATAAAAAAGGAAACACACGTTATATTAAGAAATTCAAGTTTGAGTACATCATGCCTCTTTGGGGTTATAAGGAAAGAAATAAAATACAAAACTTTAAGACAAAAAAGTTGAACGCATCCTCTTTGGTGCGATGTAGGCGTTCAGACTCAGTTCTTCATGAAGCTGCTTGGTGAGTTCCAGAACTTTCTTCTCGTTGGCGTAGAATTGAGCTTCGAAAGTGTCTCGCTCCTCATTAAGCTGTATCCAATCCCTTTGCAAGTCTTCGAGAGAAGTGGGCATGTTAGGATGAAGGATAGTGTATGGGACATCTCCTTCCAAAATAGGTTTTATGATAACTGGGAGAATGGAGGGGTAAGACATTGAGAGACTCTGAGCGCAAGCCTGTACCCACCTAAGGTAAGGCTCAAGGGGAATGGAATTCTTGTGCCCCAATGTCCTACTGTCCACCTTGTTTACCATCCTCGAGGCTCGTATGAACCTCCAACGGTAGTCTTAATTGTCACTTTCATAGTCGAACACTACACCTTGGATGAGCGCGTCATGTGGACCATCTCTTCGTGCGTACCCAAACTATCACATAGCTAAGCAAGGGTTATAAGTGATTCCTCTACTAATGCCAAGCAAAGGAACATTAAGGAATTCCCCACAATGATCGATGATAGTAATGTCCTTCAAGGATCGAGAACACCAGTAGATATCTGAATGCCTGAGTGACATCAACCTGTTGGACCACCTCAAACCTTGCTCATTCTTCACAACGGATCAGGGAAGATGCAAAATAAACCATTTAGCCAACAGAGGAGTACAACACATGAGGGTTCCTCTTCTCCTCATGGTGCGAGTGTGGAGAGAATGCAAGATATCTCCTAACAAAGTAGGAACTGGATTGTGAGATAAAAAGATTTTGACAACATTCACATCTATAAGTTGGTCAGGATTTGGAAATAGTACCAACCCATAGATGAGAAGAGACAAAATTTCTTCGAAAGCTTATAAATCCAGGTTATTCCAACAGTCTTGAGCTTTTTCCAGTAAGAACTTGGCTAATAACCCTTTGACACCACTTCTTGTTTCCCAATTGGCCGTGACGTCGGATTGTTGCAAGTGCAAGGCTCGGGAAACCTCTTCAGGGCTTGGGTCTCTTTCGGTACCGTTGAAAGGTAGTTGATCGAGGATAGGAATTCCCAAGAGCTGAGAGAAATCTTCCATAGTTGGTACAAGCTGGTAATCGGGGAAGGTAAAGCAATGGTGCAACATATCAAATAATTGGAAAAGCACCTTCATCATGTCTTCATCAAAGCTCGAGGTAACCAAGTTGAGAAGTCGTCCATGTCTTTTGGTGAACGGAGAATTCTCAGGGACCCTTGACGCTAAATCCTTGAGTTGAAAAGGTACTCGTACAAGGTTGACTTGGATTGTGTTCCTGCGAGTGGGAGTCATATTCTACAAAACAGAACAAAGACTAATCTCAAAATCCTTGAAATGGTTAGTTTAAAATGCTATGGCATGATGTCATGATTTTATGTACAAGCATATGGACAACTTGAATCAAATAAATCCTTAGGTTTAGGCTAGCATGAGGTTTCATAGGTAAGTACCCTCTTGAAGTTTAGTTGGCTCAACCTGTCCTAGTAATAGTAACCGGGTTCTAAGGGATCTCAATATCACTGATTTGTCTTCTCGGGAATTGTTTCAGCGTAAGCCTCTTTCACAGTGACCGAAATATCCCAAAAAACCAAACCTCAATGAGTGTAGTATCGAGTATCTACCAACTTCATACTGCACCAAAGCCGGTCATCTCACTACGTCCTAATGGCCTAGTTGGTCAAGTAAAGGTTCTAAAACTCAGTTAGTGCTTCATGACATCACTCAGCGGCCCCGTATTCTCCTTGACTACTCAAGGGATACCGGTACCCACAAACATATCACACTAACATAGCTATTGCTTAGACCATGTCGGTATATCCCACACAATTTCCATAACGTATTGCTACTTACCTATAAGGTATCCCAAATCCGGGTAGAGGATTTAAGCCCAAACAAAGAACCAAAATGTAAAGAATACAAGTCAAACAAAGAAAGCAAGTAAAGGTGATCTAGCCCTAAGGTAACCCCACTTTTAAGTTTCTTCCCCAACAGAGTCGCCATTTCTGTGATATGGTGGGAGAACTGACTCGGGTTGTTTTGCGTTTGGTCGCAATTATGCGGATAGCAAGAATCGTCACCGACTTTTCTTTTATCCAAAAGGAAAGGTAAAAAAGCACATGAAAGACCTTTCGAGATTATTTCTTGGGTTCAGAGGGTAGGTTATGAAAAGGGAAGGTGTTAGCACCCTTTTCATCTGTAGTCATCTACGGGCTCTTAGTTACTTGCTAGATCACTTGCTTTTGTTTGACAATGTGCTTGTGGTGTGGGCTTTGAAAGTATTTTGAAAATATCTTTGTAATGGTTCTCGTCTCTATAAGAACGCGTACAAAGTGTTTGTTTGGGAAATAATTCAAAGAAGTGTTCTTGTAGTGTGTTTTTTGAAAGTGTTTTTGAAAAGATGTTTTTGTAATGCTTCTCGTCTCTATAAGAACGTATACAAAAAGCTTTTGTCTTTTGAAAATGATTCAAAATGAAAGTTTTGGTGTGTAAAATGTTTTTGTTGTGAGCAAGCGAGCAACTAAGAGCAACCTATTTACTCAAAAGGTCTTAAATGTGCTTTTCTTCCTTCTTTAGATGTTGTTATCTTACCATTGATTCGGTAAGAAGCCCCGTCGTTGGATGTGAAGAGACAGGCGCGGGTCAATCATACAGTCATCGAAAGCAACTTGTGAGACGCTTTAGCAATTTTTTCTAAGAAACTAGATCGTTTTATCGAAGGCAACATCGAGGGACATCGAGGGACTACAATCTTTTTTTTATCGAAGGGTCTTTGCTAAAGCGTCCCATATTCGAGGGACATGACTGTATTTCCGAGGCAACAAGCGAGGTTACCTTAGAGGTGCGTGTGTGGAAAAGTGTGTTTGATTCAAGTTATTTTGTCTTCGAAGTTAGGTTCTCTGGCAATTGATTTTAAATCTTTCCATGCACGCCTAATTACTATACAGTATAAGGAAAACAATAAATTGTGGAAATTAAATTTCTACGCTATTACAGAGCTTTCTAGAATGGGGGTACAAATTTACAAATGGGGATGGATTAATGCAATTAAATGTCCAAATAGGCAAACAATACAACAAAATCGAATCGAGTAATTAATCGAAATTACAACAAATTTATGAAGTAAAAATTAATTAACAAAATAAAGATAAGGAAATAAGATTCTTGTTTTTTTTGTTTGAAAAGTTTGAAAAGAAAAAATAGAAAAAATCTATTCTATTGATTAGCTAAAGAAATTAAATCGAATGCATGTATTTTGTCTTTTAGGGTTTTTGTTATTAAGAAATTAAATAAACAAATTAAGACTAAAATACAAAAATGAATTAGTAAAAATATTTACAAAGTTTTTTTTTTTCTAAATTAAATTAGAACTAAGAACTAAACTTAATTAAGAAAATTAATTAACAAAGATCATAAGTTGCTAAATTAGTAGAATCAAGTAAAACCAAATGGAGGGGTGGTGTTAAATTGAAAATGGGGTGATGCTGTTTTTTTTGAAGCATGGACTTTAGAGGCTTAAGCCCATGGGGTTGTTTTTTTTTTTAAAAACAAGAAAATGAAACAAACAATAAAAAAAATGGGAAAAACATCCCCAAGGGGTCTTGAACCCGGGACCTCCTCTCCAAACACTAACTCTTTAACCATCACACCAAATGTTCATTCGTTATACTAATTAAATTCGCAAACATATAATGTAAAATTAAAAAGATGGGTTGGGCCAAAATAAACCAGGCCCAAACCCGGTTCTGGGAAGGAAATTGAAAGGGTTTGAAACCCTAAACAGATAGGGGATGCTATCATTGTTGTTTCATTTAGGAAAGGGGAAATCCTAAATAGAAAACCTTTTTTCTCTCTTCCTAATCCCACACTATCTTCTTCCTTCTCTCTCGATGTCCCTCTGTTCTAATGGCATGTCCCCCCCCCCCCCCCCCCCCCCCTTTCTATTATCTCTCTCATCTCTTAGGATTTAAACCTAACGATGCTACCCTCATCCCCAGAGAAACCCTAAAGCCCTAAATCAAGATGATACAACGATTGCAAAAGAGTAAGGGAAGGTAAGAGAAAACCAAATCGAAATTAATAATGAGTTACCTCTTTTTAGCCTCTAAGGTATGTTCTGAATCTCTGGTTGTGTGTGATTTTTTTCTGATTCTCTTTTCTATGTGTTTTGTCTGTTGATAAATGTTTGTTGGAGTTGTTACAAATTTTTTTTTGGTGATGTTGCACACAATATTGGATGATTGAAGTTAATGGTGGTGCAGTTGATGTAGAGGCAGTGATGTGTGTTTTTTGAGAGGTTATGGTTTTACTAGGTTTAAGATAGTTTGACAGAGTTCTAGGGAGAAGTTATAAGTTGTGTGGGGATGAAGATGAAGATTGGTGGGTAAGTGAGAAGTGGTTTTTAGTTCACCATCTTTTCTGTTTTTGATTCCGCGCTGTGATTTATGTGTGGAACTTTGAGGAAATGTTGGTTGGGTTGAAGTTTGTTCAATATGTGTTTGGTACATATTATGGTGATGGATCTTGTTCTATCTTTTTTTTTTGTTTTCTGACTTTTGTGTGTATATTGGCTTGGTTATCTCTTTGCTGGTTTTCTGCTTTGTTGGTTTTTATATTGTATTGCCCTCTCCTCCTCTATCTTTGTGAAACAGTAAGTGTTATTATATTGAAAACAGGGTGAAAAGTGGGGGGAATTTTGAGGGTTTGAATATTTTCTGATATGCTGACTTTGAATATCTTGAGGTGCAGGCCTTAAGTTGCCTATTTTGTGCAACATTTGGGCTGAGTTTTGGGCAGAGCTGACTTTGGCATGTTGTGTAAGCTATGCGATATCTTTTCAAACTATCTCTTTCCTCTTTTATCTTTCAATGATAATGTAAGGCTATTTGCTTTTTTCTCACAAAATTTCTGAAGGGTTTCTATAATTTAGGGAAAATGATGATATAACTTGTTTGTTGAGCAAGCTTGCTATGTTTTTGAACGAAATGCTGCTGACTATTTGGCTTGTTGCTTTGGTTTTACTTGCTGTTGCTGGACAGTTTTGGCTATTGGGCTATATTTTTCCTATTTTTATCTGCTGCCTGTTGTTGTTCTGATATAATATTTTGTTTTAAGTTCTACTGTGGCTTGTGTGTTTGGCAGCTTGCTTGCTTGTTGCAGGCTGTTTTTGCTGCTAGGTTAACAACACCTGCTGCATGCTTCTTGCAGCCTCCCTTTGCTTGTTTGCCCTGCTGCTGTTTAACCTTTGTATCGTAGCCTGTTTTGTTTTTTTGCATATTTTGTTTGTTGTATAGACAGCCTTGGGCTTTAGGTTATGATTGTCAATTTCCTTTTCTTTTTGTGAACCAAGGCCCAACTGGTGGGGAAATTCCACAAGTGCACGGAAATATCGAAGTAATATAAAAGATTGTCGAACCACAGAGACCAATGTCAACCTACCGTAATCTATCGCTACTTTGTAAAGCTAAGGCTAATGAATAATTGGATTTTTGGGGGAAATTAAAGTAGAGGAAAACTAAATCGAACTAAGGGAATAATAATAATAATAATAAAACAGTCGGTATGTAATATAGTGAACCTAAGTGGATTTAATCGAACCTAAGCATATAAAGATGTTTAACTTAGATGGTTCTATAGAAATTATCAGTTTAAAAACCCTTAACTCACACTTTCGTGGTCTTATCTCGGATTATACCCCTAAAGCCCTATGCCTGCTCTCGCTAGCCCATAAGTGTTTAGAAAATACTCTTTGAAAACTTAATAAAATCTAATTCGTTTTAAAGCGCTCTCGCTGTATTTAAATCAAATGCCTAACTTTAGCTATCCGGTTAAAACCTCACACTCTCGTGGTCTTGATTGTAACCTATTCTACTTTTCTTACTCTCGTAACAAAAAGATTGATTTTAATTATAAAAATTCACAGCCAGAAATTAAGTTAATTTAGGTTTTAGCTTAGGAACCATTTAATCCGTTTAGTTACTGTTATTACATCCCGACTCTAGAAATTTAGCTAGTCATGGTACTTGAAACAGACATATAGGAAATATAATCGGGAAATAATAAAGCATTCATGATAATTAAATAAATAATTTAACATAAACAAATTGTATTAAAATTAAATTAAATGCGATTAAAAACCTGAATAATAATATTATCCCTCAAGCTCCCTCTTCCACAAGTCGGCAAGATTGGAACCTTCCGAATCGGAACTTGAAACGAATTCTGAGGCTAAAAATAAATGCTAACTACAATAGCAATTTCCTAATGTTGGAAATAGCTATTAAATGGTAAAAGGGAAATAAAACAAGAACAAAAAAATGCAAACTGATGGTTCATAAATTTGACAGGGCTTCCGCAAGAAATTATGTAAAAAAAACTCTGTCCCCTGTTCCATTGAAATGTCTCCTATTTATAGAAGAGAATTTTTACAGTTAAGAAAATTTACGAACGTGGACTTGCACTGCTTGAGTGGAGGAAGACCCGGACTGGTCGTTGCTGAAGTTGAGAATTTGTAGGAGTTTGAAAAGATCCTTCCATTACGTTGCCCACGTCTCTTGTTCTGCATTACGTTGAATTACGCGTGTGATGGCCGTAATGAAGGGGTGACGGTCGTAATGCGCTTAAATAGCGCGTTACATTTGTCAATTATGTGTGATGACCATTCTTCATAATGTGGGCGCGTTACGGTCGTAACAGATGTGTGACGACCGTCACAACATCAAAATCTGCAGAATTTTGCAGATTAGTTCCTTTTCTTCTGATTTTCATGTTAGCTTTCTTCATATGATCTTTTTCACTAAATTGACTTGAATCATGTTGTACCTGTGAAAAGACACAAAAACTCGGAACAATCGGGAGTTAAATGGATTAATGTAGTATGAAAATGGATTAAAAACGTAGCAATTATACGATACGATTTCTCGTTATCAAATTCCCCCATACTTAAACCTTTGCTTGTCCTCAAGCAAATAATAATTTAGAAAGATCAGACAAGTTTTATCAGACGCACATGCATAACATACCTTTGGTTTTCAAAACAATTACGGGAAATCAGTCGTTAGTTCGACCGATACTTAAGTAAAACACTAACGATACGCTAATGACACAAGCAATAAGCTAAGTCGTGGACTTCCATTTTAAACAAACTGTCCAATAATTCCGTTATAATTCTACCCAGAGTCTCTTGTACCTATTTCACCCAGTTTGTTCTAGCGCAATCACATTAAGCCCTTTGTCTTAGCACGCACGTAGTGGAGTAACCGGTTAGTGACTTTGATCCTTTTTGGCACGGGGTCTGGTACACGAATGTGGCAAACCTACACATATTATCCAAATCGGAGGTTGTGGGGGATCGAGCCGTAGCACGCCCTGCCAAGTTCAGAACCAGATACCTCTGAACCAACCAACAATGGACTCCTTCATTATTTGCTCATCTCGTATATGCGACCTTGTATTTTGGTGCATATTTTCCTTTTTAGCAGCGAGATAAGAAGGATATTTCATTGATTAGGCATCAAACACTTATATTCATCGGCTCCCCACGTGGTTTGTGTCAAGACGGTGCTGACTGCTAGTATAAACTACTAGGGGTTACTTTAGAACTAAAACTCAAGATATAGGTATAACGGTTATTGGAACAGATCGCGTAAGTAGGAAGTCTAAGGTGTCATAACCGTATCGATCTTGTTGAATCATTCTCGGCTTCCTAACTAGGATTTCGTTAAGGTAGGTATGTCGGGCTATGCGAAGATAAAGCAAAAAATTTCGGTATGGCTAAATAAAGCGGGGAAGAATTGAAACTGAGAAATGTCGTAAAAATTACCTGTTTAATGGAAAATGCGGAAAGGGAAAGGTACCTCTCCCACACTATATCAGACATTGTCCTCAATGTTGTGGTATAATAGCAGGGAAATACAAATACAAAAGGAAATGGCAACGAAAAAGAAATAAGGCTTTAAAAGAAATAAATGCAGAAACGAAAAAGAAAATCAAAAGTAATAAATAGAAACAAACGGAAACAATAACAAAAACAAATAGGTGGGTTGCCTCCCACGCAACTCTTTGTTTAACGTTGATAGCTCGACGGCTCAGGAGTACAAGCACTCATGGTGGTTCTCTCGAGGATGACTCCTCAGTTTAACTTTTAGTAGTTGTCATTTTCAATGGCCACTTATCAAGCCATCTCACATATCCCTCACCTTTTCTTTTCTTTCTTCTGTGGGGTGGTTCATTCTTCTGAACTTGTGGTGGTGGCTCTGGATCTATCCTAAGTATCAACTTTTCAAGTTTGGGCTTATTGATTTCATCCACCACCTCACATGTTAACCTTACCCTCTTAACGCTAATAATTTCCCTAGTTTCACGGTCCTCTAATTTTCTCTTTTTATGCAAGACTTCAAACAAAGGTGCATTGGTGTGGATATTTTTCAATACCTCCATATACGTTTTAGATTTGGAGTCTATCTGAGCTTCCATAAAACTTTTCGAGAAAGGAATCAGTGGGGTATATGGATGAGGAACAACAATAGGTGATTCCTCCTCTACATCTTCTACAACCTCCCTTTTAGATGGTGTTGGAGGATTTTTCTCAATCTTTACTCTTTTCTCGTCTGAACTCTCCTCAACCACATCATCACTCTCCTCAACCTCGTTATCACTCTCCTTAGGATTTTCAACTTGTTTTTCACTACTGGTTGTTACAACATCCAATTTCTCCTCAGGGAAGGGTCCTAGGGGGTTTTGTTCAAGCTGAGAGATTTGAGTCTCTAAGGCTATGTTATGAGTCGCGAGCGGCTCAACCACAGTGGTCAGTTGCCTAAGGTTTTCACTGTTTTGAAGACTTTGTTTTCTAAACTCTTCGTTCTGGACAGTTTGTGTCTCTACAAAGTGCTCCATCAAAGATTCTAACCTAGAGTGAATTAGCGTCGCATCAGAATCCTCCATTGATGTTTCAAAGTTGAAATCATGCGATTCTTCTGATTCTTCAAATTGAGTTAGAGTCTCATTTTGTGTTTCCACAAAGCGCTTTGTCATCATTGATATTTCATTAAAACTTTCCATTAATATTTCGAGGTCGGATTTATAGGATACTTGCGTCTCCTCGAAATATTGGGTGTAGTGATTGTAGGAGAAATTTGGTTGAGGATAAGTTTGGTTGGAATTATAATATTCTTGCGATTCCTCAAAATTTTGGGATTGATAGTTAGAAAGGTAATTCGGGTGAGAATGAGTTTGTGACGCATTGAAATTCTCAAATAGTATTTCGAGATCGGATTTATGGGATTCTTGTGATTCCTCAAAATACTCGGAGTGGGAGTTGTAGAAAAAATTTGGGTGATACATAGTAATTGGGACAAGAATGCCTTAGTCTATACGGTGTAACAACAGAATAACAATATTGACTGTTGGTCCCCGGCAACGGCGCCAAAAACTTGGTGGGGAAATTCCGCAAGTGCATGGAAATATAGAAGTAATATAAAAGATCGTCGGACCACAGAGACCAATGTCAACCTACCGTAATCTATCGCTACTTTGTAAAGCTAAGGCTAATGAATAATTGGATTTTTGGGGGAAATTAAAGTAGAGGAAAACTAAATCGAACTAAGGGAATAATAATAATAATAAAACGGTTGGTATATATTATAGTGAACCTAAGTGGATTTAATCAAACCTAAGCATATAAAGATGTTTAACTTAGATGGTTCTGTAGAAATTATCAGTTTAAAAACCCTCAACTCACACTTTCGTGGTCTTATCTCGGATTATACCCCTAAAGCCCTATGCCTGCTCTCGCTAGCCCATAAGTGTTTAGAAAATACTCTTTGAAAACTTAATAAAATCTAATTCGTTTTAAAGCGCTCTCGCTGTATTTAAATCAAATGCCTAACTTTAGCTATCCGGTTAAAACCTCACACTCTCGTGGGCTTGATCGTAACCTATTCTACTTTTCTTACTCACGTAACAAAAAGATTGATTTTAATTATAAAAAGTCACAGCCAGAAATTAAGTTAATTTATATTTTAGCTTAGGAACCATTTAATCCGTTTAGTTACTGTTATTACATCCCGACTCTAGAAATTTAGCTAGTCATGGTACTTGAAACAGACAGACAGGAAATATAATCGGGAAATAATAAAGAATTCATGATAATTAAATAAATAATTTAACACAAACAAATTGTATTAAAATTAAATTAAATGCGATTAAAAACCTGAATAATAATATTATCCCTCAAGCTCCCTCTTCCACAAGTCGACAAGATTGGAACCTTCGGAATCGGAACTTGAAACGAATTATGAGGATAAAAATAAATTCTAACTACAATAGCAATTTCCTAATGTTGGAAACAGCTATTAAATGGTAAAAGGGAAATAAAACAAGAACAAAAAAATGCAAACTGATGGTTCGTAAATTTGACAGGGCTTCCGCAAGAAATTCTGTAAAAAAACTCTGTCCCCTGTTCCATTGAAATGTCTCCTAATTATAGAAGAGAATTTTTGCAGTTAAGAAAATTTAGAACGTGGAATTGCACTGCTTGAGTGGAGGAAGACCCGAACTGGTCGTTGCTGAAGTTGAGAATTTGTAGAAGTTTGAAAAGATCCTTCCATTATGTTGCCCACGTCTCTTGTTCTGCATTACGTTGAATTACGCGTGTGACGGTCGTAATAAAGGGATGACGGTCGTAATGCGCTTAAATAGCGCGTTACGTTCGTCAATTATGTGTGACGACCATTCTTCATAATGTGGGCGCGTTACGGTCGTAACAGATGTGTGACGACCGTCACAACATCAAAATCTGCAAAATTTTGCAGACTAGTTCCTTTTCTTCTGATTTTCATGTTAGCTTTATTCATATGATCTTTTTCACTAAATTGACTTGAATCATGTTGTAACTGTGAAAAGACACAAAAACTCGGAACAATCGGGAGTTAAATGGATTAATGTAGTATGAAAATGGATTATAAACATAGCAATTATACGATACGATTTCTCGTTATCACCAACCTTGTGATTTGCAAAATAGTACAACAGGGATTATGATAAAATCCTTTGAATCTGATTCTTAAATACAAACCTAATGATGAATTTTTTCCCTTTTTTACACATCACTCTTGTTTGATTGCTTGCTAACTTTTTTTTTCTTGTTTCATGGATGGCAAGTGAGGCAAGGTGAAGAGAAAATCATGGCTAGCAAGGATTGGATGGATCTCTTGAAGATGAAGCAATGAAGACTTGAAGAAACAAAACAAAACTTCTTTCTTTGTAAACAAAACAAAATTTGTAATTTATTTAATTTGTAGTGTAATGAACACAAAACCTTGAGAAAGATTGTAAATGATGAAATTTATTGTACGAATCTTGAACTTTGTTTGAATTTTGAAATTCTCAATTTGAATGGTTTGAATGATACACATTGACTTGGTAACTTGAACTTCAAGCAATCACAAATGATCAAATAAACCTTGCGCCTTGTACTCCAATCAAATTCCTAAACAAAATAAATGTTCAAGAATCCAATTCCACTTGGTTAACTCGAACCCAAAACTATGGTCGTTTAAATGAAAGTCTTAATCTTCAGATCTTGTCCAAATCAAATTTGCATTCAAAATGAACCCGCACGCCATGCTCGATTAAAATGGAACTTCATTGCCAAAACAAACATGCCTTAAGAACATTCATCAATATTGTAGAATTAACAAACTTCAACCTGAGAAACATAGTCCTGAGAAAAACAAATTATGGTTAAGAACATTCGAAATTAAACAAATGACTTGCGATGATTCGAGAACTTTCAAAGTCCTCCAAACACAATTTCCTTTCGATCTTTGAGGATAAACTCGTGAGCGACATCACTTATAACCATATGCAGAAATAATCGTCTCAAGATCTTGTAATTTGAGGAAATCATAATTCTTAGAAATGAGGCGACAGTTACTTAAGATTAGGTCAAAGTCCATGATGCAACCTCTAAAGTATTCGAATTTTGGTGATCTTCCACACGTAATCAACTCTTGATTTGTGAATAGAAATTGGAGATGACGTCAAGGAGAGTCATACGCAAGAAGAACCTCTCAAAATTATCGAATAATGAAGAAGTTACAAACGTTTGAACTTGATCTTGCAAAAGGTCGACTTTTGGGTCAATGGAATCATTTTTAGTCGTCTGAACCATTGACTGAGCAAACTTGCAATGCGAGGTTTTAAACTTGGCATGAACATCCTTGAGGAGACATGAAGATCTATGAAGACCATTTGAAACCTTGAAGACTCAATTTTCTTTAAGAGATACCAAACCCTAACTGTTGACTTACTGCCTAGGGAGAGGATCTGTTTGATCAACTTCTGAACCAAATTGAGTATTCGAGAAACCCTAGGATAGTATCTTGAATGAAAAATGGGAGGGAAAATTTTGGGGTACAACATGAACCATCATCTGAATCGATCCCAATGAGAATCAGAAGCAACATGATTTGAATTTTCTAGACTTGTTTACTTTAAAGAATTAACCCATTCCAGTAATTCTGTTTCAAAAATCAATAAGTTCTTACCAACATCTGTTTTGGCTATTGTTGGTTTAGGTTTGGGAATGGACAGTTTATGAGAGGTTAAAGCTAGTTGGTCCAGCGCTTCTATATCAATGATTCTTCTGAGATGATCATATGGACGGTTAATGGGAGAGGGAGTAGGAGAATCAGAAATTATGATTGGTGAATGAGGTGTGTTTGGTGGAGTGGAATGATAGGGTGATGGTATTTCTGGAATGTCTATGATGGAGAGAGGTTGACGAACCATAAGAGGTTCTGTTATTCCAGGAATAGGGGTAGTGGTATCAGAGTCTGTGAAAGAATCTTCGGATTGGTTTGCGGGAGCGTTTGGATTTTCTGGTTCAGGGGTTTCAAAGTTTGGATTTTCAGTTTGGGGAGTGTGAGGGTTTTGATGTTCTGGTTGAGAAGTGTGGAGGTTTTGATGTTCTAGTTGAGGAGTGTGAAGGTTTGAATTTTCTGGGATAGGTGTTTGAAAGTCTTCATCAAATAGCTCAATATCAGAAAGAACTCTAGCAAGTTCTGGCTGATTTTTTTCTAGATTTGGATCGGGGGAGTGAGGTTCATTTAGGAAATTGCCAAGGGTTACAGAAGGATCAAAATCTATATCAAAGTTCTCAAAAGTTTGAGGTAAGGGATCTTCTGTTGGTTGAGAGGGGAGTATTTCAGATGTTGGAAAAACTATTGATTCTACAACAGAAACAAAGGAAGTGTTACCTTTCTTTTTAGCAGTTTGGGAGTCCTCTGAGAAGATCCTTCTCCTGCTGCCTTTCTCTTTCTGGATTTCTTCAACACAACATCTGGAGCTTGCTTATGCGGATCACGAATGTTAAGTTCTGGAGCTGTTCCATCTTCCTTGCAAGCTTCTAAGTATCTGACCACAATCTAAGGTGAAACATCGATCTCAAAAAATAACAGAAAATCTTTCAGAGGGATTCTCTTTGATATGATGACTTCATGAGTAGCAACGGCTGGCTCCTTCTTAATGATATCAATAATCTTCATCTTTTTCAGATTTTTGGCATTAAGTGGTTTTCCAGCACATGCCTCCAGTGTGCTAATCTGGTGAGCTTCTGTCAGATGCTCTATCAACCTGTTCTCTGTCAGAATATCATATATTAATATGCCCAGAGGAATCCAATCCCTCTTTGTCCTTTCTTCTTCCCTTGTTTCTTTCACGCTTGTTCTCAAATGATTGAAAAGCATGCGTGGAAGATTTATTTTGGTCTTCTTTGAAATAAAATACAACAAAAACTGTTGACCAATATTGATGTAGTCAGAAGAGCTTGTTGGCTTCCTGTGGTTTATACATCCCAAAATTATCTTGGCCCAGATTCTGTAGTAATCCTTCAAATCCCTTATCTTGTTGGATGGCTGTCTAGAAGTAAAAATAACTCTTGCAATGGCTTTTAGGTCAGAACACTTTTCAGTTATGTCGCTGCACCTAACTCTGTCGCTGTTGTACCCAATCCGTTTTCCAATCAAGTCTTCAGTGATTGCAATCTTTTTCCCCATTACGTAAAACGTAACTTGATGATAAGATGAAGTAGCATGAATCCAGAATTCCTTTACAAGAATGGGGAATACTGGACCTAGAAGACGGTCAAAGTACTTGTTCCAGCCTTGAGCAGTTACATCTTCAGACAAATCAAAGCCATTCTCCTTTAAGCTTTCAAAATCGATGATAAGCTCACATAAAACTTCAAGAGAATCAATTGGAGTGAGAAAAGTTCTTATGGGTTCCTCGTATTGTTTAGCTGTTGAAGAAGAGCCAGGAGAACTTTGAATATTTTTGATGCTTGAGGAAGATGCCATTGTTCACAGTTTGTTTTGAGATTTATGAGAAAAGGGTTTTTGTAAAACGAAAGCTAGAGAGTAATAGAAGCGAGAAGAAGTGAATGAAATAGTGACTGTGTATTTATAATCAATTTTGAAAACTTAATTAGTAAGAAAGAGAAAATAAATTAATGATTACACCGCAATTATGAAACCTGAAAAATAGAAGATTGTGTGTAGATAATGAACAGTTACCATTGACATGTGTCTCAATGCATCCAGTCAGAGCCTTAAACCCTTCAGAATTTGAACGCGTGTTCTTCCTTAGAAGGTAGCTTGTGATAGGATGACAAATGTGTTATGGTGTGAACTTCACGCCTCTATCTTTGAAATGAAAGGTTCATATATTCTTAGATAAATTCTGAAGCAATTGTACTCCTAACTTCTGAAGACATGTTGATCACATGTTCACAAAGAAAATATAAAGTTATGAGGGTTACAAAATATGTAAATAAAACTTCTTATTCTGGACATAATTTCATGCTGAGATGTTTCAGAATGAAATTAAACCTATCTTCAGAAAGTGGTTTTGTAAAAACATCAGCCCATTGATGGTTTGTGTCAATAAATTTTAAAGTAAGGATTCCTTTCTGAATATAGTCCCTAATAAAATGATGTTTTATTTCTATATGCTTATCCCTAGAATGAAAAATTGGATTTCTATATAAACATATTGTAGAAGTGTTATCATAGAAAATAGGGATGTTACTGTCAAATATGTTGAAGTATTCAAGCTGACTTTTCATCCAGATCATTTGTGTGCTGCATCCAGCAGCTTTTATGTATTCAGCTTTAGCTGTTGACAACGCAATTGCGGACTTCCTCTTGCTGGTCCATGAGATCAGATTATCTCCCAGAAAATGACAGCTTCCAGAAGTACTTTTTCGTTCTACTCAGTCTCCAGCAAAATCAACATCACAGTACCCTACTAAACTATATTCAATGGTTTTTCTATAAAACAAACCCAGGTTAGTAGTACCTTTCAGATACTTGAAAATTCGCTTAACAACTGTTAAATGAGATTCTCTAAGATCAGATTAGAATCTGGCACATAAGCAAACACTGTATAAAATGTCAGGCCTTGAAGCTGTAAGATATAAGAGAGAACCAATCTTACCTATGTAGATCTTCTGTTCTACCTTTTTACTTACCTATTCCTTTTCCAGAATGCCAGTGGGATGCATTGGAGTCTTTGATGGCTTACACTCTGATAGGTCAAATTTCTTCATAAGTTCTCTGACGTATTTGCTCTGGTGAATGTAAGTTCCTTCTGGAGTTTGATTGATCTCAATGCCCATAAAGAATTTGTGTTCTCCCATCAAGCTCATCTCAAAATCTTCCTGCATAGACTTAGCAAATTCTCTTCCCAGAGAAGGTTTAGTAGATCCAAATATAATATCATCTACATAAATCTGACAAACTAAAATGTCATTCTTAAATGTCTTACAGAACAAGGTTGTGTCCAGTTTCCCTCTGGTAAATTCCTTTTCTAACAGAAAGCTACTTAGTCTTTCATACCAAGCTCTAGGAGCTTGTTTAGACCATAAAGTGACTTCTTTAGTTTGAAAACATATTCTGGATGTTTGGAATTTTCAAACCCAGAGGGTTGGTGCACATAAGCCTCTTCATCAATGTAACCATTTAAGAATGTACTTTACATCCATCTGATATAGAGTGATGTCGTTATTTATAGAAAAAGAGATTAAGAGTCTGATAGATTCTAACCTAGCGACTAGAGAAAAGGTTTCTATATAGTCTATCCCCTCTTTCTGACTATAACCTTATGCAACCAGTCATGCCTTGTTTTTGATGACTTCTCTTTGTTCATTCAGTTTGTTTCTGAACATCCACTTTGTTCCAATGACGTTGAATCCTTTTGGTTTAGGAACCAGATCCCATACATCATTTCTGGTGAATTAATTTAACTCCTCCTGCATTGTTAGAATCCATTCATTGTCCAGAAGGTCTTCATCAATTGTTGTTGGCTCAATCAGAGATACCAATCCCACGAGGGATTCTTCAGAATTTCTGAATGTTTATCTTGTTCTGATTGGATCTTCCTTCTTTCCCAAAAATTTGTCTTCAGGGTGAGCTAAGCTGCTTCTGGATAGTCTCTTCTGTAGATGTTCTAAAGAAGTTGCTGAAGTGCTTGTGACATTTCCTTCTGATGTTGTTGGAGCGTCTCTGTTGGGAATTTCTGATGAATTGCCTTCAGCACCTATGAATTCAAATTCTATATCTGCAAGATATTCATTCTGCTTTGACTTTTGAGGGCCAAGCTTTTCATCAAATCTAACACTGATTGACTCTTCTACAATCTGTGTTTCTGTATTGTATATTCTGTATTGTGATCGGTGGAAATATAACTGACTGTTTTTTAAGCTAGTTCGCGAAATGTCGCGGTAAGCAAGAGTCGCCACCGTCTTTTATGTTCTCCAACATGGAAAGGACAAAAGCACAGCAAAATTCCTTCTTTGAGAATGTTTCTCGGTTCGGGAGGTAGATTTATAGAAAGGGAAGGTGTTAGCATCCTTTCTATCTGTGGTTATCCACGGGCTCTTAGGTACCTGCTCACTCTGTGTTTTCAAAATTTGTTTGCTTTTCAAGTGTGTGTGGGTTTTGAAAAAGTTTCGTTTGAAAAATTTCTAAGTAACTCTTGTATCTGTCCTCAAGAGTGTATGAAATATTTGTTTGAAAACCTTTTGAAAGTGTAGGTGCGAAAAGTTGTTTTGTTTTTTTTAGAAAGAGCAAGTACCCAGGAGAAATCTACATACTCTAAGGAATTAGGTTGTGTAAGAGTCCTTTAGACAGTGCTATCCCACCATTGAGAGGTAGGTAGCACCGTCGTTGGAGTTATTCGGGTCAATTCGATGATTAGGGACATGTGTGGTCACCAAAGCAATGGTAGGACGCCTTAGTGGTAACCCTAATGTCCTAGATCCTTTGTATCTGAGGCAACCGTTTCGAGGCGACTGGATCTTTAGACAGGAGGGCGACCTCTAAGACACCCTATACTTGACGACCACGTCGAGGCAACCGAGTGAGGCGTACCCTAGGAGTGGCATGTGCACGTGTGTTGTTTTTCAGTTAAGATTGTCTTTGCATGTTATTTGTGAGCTACGGATTGGTTTTATTTTTCATACAAGTCTTTCATGCATTTTTAACAGTTAAGAGTGCGGAAAATAAATTGCGGAAATATGAATCTATGCTATTACAAGGCGCGGGCCTATACATCACCAAAAACAAAAACCCATTTGGAAAATAAGTGTGAGAAAAGTAAATAAAGCGATAAAACCTAATTAACTATTACATCCTCGGAAACAGTTACATCAGTATAATCAAAAGGAATTAAAGCGCGAAAGCAATTAAATCGGGAACGTCTTAGGGTTTTGACCCTTTTTGAGAAAAGAAAGTGAATTTTGTCCTTTTTTTGCAATTTAAATTAAATATTAAACCTAAACCTAATTAATCAATTAATTAAAACGAAAAAGTATTTTTTTGTGTTTTATGGTTTTTTTAATAAAAATAAAATAAAAGAAATTAAAAGTCAAGAAAACCCTAATTCTAGATTAATTTTATTTATTATAAAAAAAATGTCAAAGTTAACCTAATTTAACTAATTTAATTAATTTACATTTTATTTACCAAAATAATAATTAATAATGAAATTAATACATAATAAAAATATTTACATTTTTTATATTATCTGAATTTATTATGAAAAATAATTAATTTATGAATTAATAATAATAATACTAATAATTAATAAAGGAAATCATAAAAGAAAGGAAAATAAAAAGAGTAACAAAACCAGGGGGTGTTGGACCCAAAGGAGGTGAAAGTTGCAAGTCTGGCCCATTAAGCACAAAGCCACGTTTGACTTCTGGAATTGTCCAGGCATGCATTGACCAGGGAACATGGTGTCCAGCGTTTCAGAGCCATTGGATTGCTGTTGAAGGACACATGGCGTCTGGGAACGTGGGAGCCCATGGTGGAACACCTTTGAATATCCTGCATATGAACATGTTTGAAAAAATATTAACAAGCGTTTGGGGACCTGGGAATCGAACCCAGGTCCCAATGGTCCTTGGACAGCGCAACAACCACTACACCATGTGCCTGTATTTGTAATTATAACAAACAATGAAAATAATATATTAAAAACAAACGCATATGCTGGAAAGAGAAAAGCGCGCGTTATTCTTTTGAATGGACCAGTAGCATGTCACCACGTCTTCATCTCTTTCGTTTGCCTGCAAAAAACACGATTACATAGCGGGGGTTTTTAACCCCCACAACCTGTATCCACAGAAAATAGCGATTAGGCATACGTTGTACATAAATTCATCGCGAGGGTGGTTCTAGATTCGTCTGGTTGCAATGAATCCAACCATATGCGTCTCAAGGTCTGATTTTTCCTCAATAGCAAACCCCTAATTTTGAAGCTTGGAAACCCTAGAATCCATTAATGGTGATTTCCGTTTCAAGGCATTTCAGTCCAATTAACCTATGCCAAAAGCTTTGTATGAACTCAAGCAATGCAAAATAAGGGTTAGAACATGTTAATTATGCATAAATCATGAGTTACGATTATGAAAAAGAATGGGCAAACCGTACGACTGTTCTTAGGATTCCTTGAGTGTTAACACTTGATTTTGATTGCAATGCGTTCCTGAGTGTCCCAGCAAGGTGTTTGAATCTTTAAATCTCATTGAAAGGGCCTGGAAGGTGGAATTCAGTTTTGGCTTTTTTCTTGATTTTTCAATATTGGTTATGGCCCTTACAGCAGCTTTTCCACGTGAATAGCATTAGGTTTAGGTTCCTTGCATATGTGGCAATAGAATTAGGTCAAAGTTTGGGCCAAGGATCCATTGTATTGATGTTTTGAGATTTTGTTGATCACCATTAAAGACCTTTCCATACTTGAAGCAAAACCACGATTTTATGCACAAAATAGCCTTAGCACGAATTTGTTAGCTGGCACATGGTATATGAAAGTTGTTCAAATCCAAAAGATGCCATTCCATTAATTTTTAGATTTTATTTGAATTATTATGGATTTAAAATGAATTAAATCAATAAAAATTAAATAAAATGGAAAAATAAATGTTTGATCTTGAAATTAATCATGGGACACGTGGATGGCATGACAAGGCTGAATCAAGTGGAAGAAAGTGGGCCCTTTTGTCAAAAATTGAAGTTTTAAGGATAGCTGACTTTTGCAAATTCATGAAAATTTCCCAACTTCTCCAATGCATATCTTGCTCAATTTTGATCATATGAACATGTTCTTTGACATTTTGGAAAGGTCTTGAAGTGCTCTAACCAATGCCTTTGGTCCCATGTCATTTTGATTTACCAATCTCAAGTTATGGTCTTTGACTTAAAATGCCTTTTTGTTGACTTTTGAAAATGACCTATAATGTAGAAATTGATAACTTTTTGTGAGAGCATTTCTTGGACTTGGAATGTGAAGATGCATTGTAGGAAATGTCATCCCCTTCAAAATGAGCATTGGATGGGATTTTTCTGATGAACCATGAAAAAGTTATGCCCTGGTCAAGTTACAGTTGTCTTTTCAGCTGTCCAAAAATAGCAACTTTTGCATCCTTGATGATTTTTGAGCCATTATTGTGGAATCATGATCAAGACTTGATCAAATGATGATTGTGGCTCAAAAAAAGATGTTGACAAAAAATCCTGACTTTTGACTGCAAAATGACCATTTTGCCCCTGCAGTTGGTTGTGGAGCAACTAGGGTTTTTGACTGTGCAAACTGGCATTGTGAACCTTGAAACTTGACATGTATATGCTTGACAATGTATATGGGCCTATGGGACTTGATTGAGCCCTTGAAAACCTCAACTTCCTTTCAAGAACCAAAAACCTAGTTTTTAACTGGCTTAGGAGATGTTAGGACTGTGCAACCCTTGAGTAGACTTGAGCAAATTGAGATGATGCTTGGGAAAACTTTGAAGAATATGGGAGGGAAAATTTTGGGGTACAACAGTTGCCCCTGTTCAATCTTCTTAGACCTGAGGATGTAGATTGGCTTGCGTGCCTTTCGTGATCTGAAGGTGGAAGATGATTGAACACTAGAGTGCCCAGAAATTTGCACTCGCATAGTAGAGTATCAGCAATGTGATGTCGGGAATGGACTTACAGATTCCATTTGGAAAGATGGTGGATAGGAGGATGGGCTTATAGATGCCATCTGGAGATGTAACAGAACCTTGTCGGAAATGGGCTTATAGATTCCATTTGGAAGTGTAATGGATAGTTGTGGAGATGGGCTTATAGATGCCATCTGAAGGTGTCGATCGCGTAAGAGATTCCTTAGCGAGAACTTGCGTATTTGAGAAAGAAAGATAATTTACTGGCCTGTTATAGGGGTTGACCTTTAATCTCTTCATGTAGATATGCCATGGCTAGATACAGGTATCGAATCCACAATCAATTGCTCATAGATATGCCCTGGCTAGATACAGGAATCGAATCCGGAACTTCAAAAGGTTGCTTACAGACGTGCCCTGGCTGGATACAGGTATCGAATCTCTAAACTCTTCATGCAGATATGCCCTGGCTAGATACAGGTGTCGAATCCACAATCAATCACTCACAGATATGCCCTGGCTAGATACAGGTATCGAATCTGGAACTGGTCGTCTACAGATATGCCCTGGCTGGATACAGGTATCGAATCTCTAAACTCTTCATGCAGATATGCCCTGGCCAGATACAGGTATCGAATCCACAATCAATTACTCACAGATATGCCCTGGCTAGTTGCAGGTATCGAATTTGGAATTTGTCGTCTACAGATATGCCCTGGCTAGATACAGGTATCGAATCTCTAAACTCTTCATGCAGACATGCCCTGGCTAGATACAGGTGTCGAATCTACAATCAATCATTCACAGATATGCCCTGGCTAGATACAGGTGTCGAATCTAGAATTAGTCGTCTATAGATATGCCCTGGCTAGATACAGGTATCGAATCTCTAAACTCTTCATGCAGACATGCCCTGGCTGGATACAAGTATCGAATCTACAATCAGTTACTCACAGATATGCCCTGGCTAGATACAGGAATCGAATCTGGAATTGGTCGTCTATAGATATGCCCTGGCTGGATACAGGAATTGAATCTCTAAACTCTTCATGCAGACATGCCCTGGCTAGATACAGGTGTCGAATCTACAATCAGTTACTCACAGATATGCCCTGGCTAGATACAGGAATCGAATCAGGAATTGGTCGTCTACAGATATGCCCTGGCTGGATACAGGAATCGAATCTCTAAACTCTTCATGCAAACATGCCCTGGCTAGATACAGGTGTCGAATCTACAATCAGTTACTCACAGATATGCCCTGGCTAGATACAGGAATCGAATCTGGAATTGGTCGTCTACAGATATGCCCTGGCTGGATACAGGAATCGAATCTCTAAACTCTTCATGCAGACATGCCCTGGCTAGATACAGGTGTCGAATCTACAATCAGTTACTCACAGATATGCCCTGGCTAGATAAAGGAATCGAATCTGGAATTGGTCGTCTACAGATATGCCCTGGATGGATACAGGAATCAAATCTCTAAACTCTTCATGCAGACATGACCTGGCTAGATACAGTTGTCAAATCTACAATCAGTTACTCACAGATATGCCCTGGATAGATACAGGAATCGAATATGGAATTGGTCGTCTACAGATATGCCCTGGCTAGATACAGGAATCAAATCTCTAAACTCTTCATGCAGACATGCCCTGGCTAGATACAGGTGTCGAATCTACAATTAGTTACTCACAGATATGCCCTGGCTAGATACAGGAATCAAATCTGGAATTGGTCGTCTACAGATATACCCTGGCTGGATACAGGAATCGAATCTCTAAACTCTTCATGCAGACATGCCCTAGCTAGATACAGGTGTCAAATCTATAATTAGTTACTCACAGATATGCCCTGGCTAGATACAAGAATCGAATCTGGAATTGGTCGTCTACAGATATGCCCTAGCTGGATACAGGAATCGAATCTCTAAACTCTTCATGCAGACATGCCCTGGCTAGATACATGTGTTGAATCTACAATCAGTTACTCACAGATATGCCATGGCAAGATACAAGAATCGAATCTGGAATTGGTCGTCTACAGATATGCCCTGGCTGGATACAGGAATCGAATCTCTAAACTCTTCATGCAGACATGCCCTGGCTAGATACAGGTGTCGAATCTACAATCAGTTACTCACAGATATGCCCTGGCTAGATACATGAATCGAATCTGGAATTGGCCGTCTACAGATATGCCCTGGCTGGATACAGGAATCGAATCTCTAAACTCTTCATGCAGACATGCCATGGCTAGATACAGGTGTCGAATCTACAATCAGTTACTCACATATATGCCCTGGCTAGATACAGGAATCGAATCTGGAATTGGTCGTCTACAGATATGCCCTGGCTGGATACAGGAATCGAATCTCTAAACTCTTCATGCATACATGCCCTGGCTAGATACAGGTGTCGAATCTACAATCAGTTACTCACAGATATGCCTTGGCTAGATACAGGAATCGAATCTGGAATTGGTCGTCTACAGATATGTCCTGGCTGGATACAGGAATCAAATCTCTAAACTCTTCATGCATACATGCCCTGGCTAGATACAGGTGTCGAATCTATAATCAGTTACTCACAGATATGCCCTGGCTAGATACAGGAATCAAATCTGGAATTGCGACAGTTGATAGTAATCATCTTTGGATTGACCTTTTCCCTGAAAAAGCAAAACATCAGTTGTATGCAATGTCATGATGTATGAAATGCATGATGTCATGATGTTCAAAAATAAATGGGATAGTGTAGTATGCACTTTATTATGTATGGAAGCAGGATGTATAAAATGGGAAATGTTTATGAATGTATTTTCGTCTAGGAGAATAAATCCTTGACGAATGCCGGGAGTTTGTTGAATCCTGGGCTGATGTTTGAAGAGTAGAGTTCTTCATTTCCGCTAGGGATGATGGTTGCAAGAATAAACCGGTAGGAGAAGATGACTCCGTTGGGGAATAAACTTGTTGGAGAGATTACCCTACGGGGAATACTCTGTGGGGAAGAGATACTTCGCTGAGATTTTGATGAGAACTCCGCTGGGGATGCAATTGATAAGCTTTGTTGGAGGATTTGATGAACTCCGCTGGGGGTAGGAAGAATTTCGCCGAGGACGATCTTTTCGTGGTAATTAGATGAGGATAACCCAGTTATAAGCTCTGGTGGGGAATAACCTCTGAATATGGCTGGAGAGATGTATGTACTCTGCAGGGGACCAGCTTCCGGAATCTACTGAGGATAAGCTTCCAGAATCTACTGGGGAGGATGATTCAACTCTCCTGGGGAAACTTTTGGACTGTACTGGGGAAGTGGCTCCACTGGATGTCTGTATTCCGCCGGGGAACAATCTTATATTAAGACTTGCGGGGACGCTTGCTCAGGAACGTCTGTATACTACGCTGGGGAATATTGAGATCTTCTGGGGATACCCAACTTCCTTAGGGCTGACAGTAGCCTAACTCTGCTTGGGGAGAGTATTGCTGACTTGCTGGAGATACCGTGCCTTTTTAGGACTGACGGGGGACCAACTCTGCTTGGGGAGAGTATGGCTGATTCTTGTCTTACCCTGGGGTGAGTGAAGGTATCTTGGTCATGTTCTTCAGCTGAACTTACCTTGGTACCTGGAGGACATGGTAGCTTGTACAGTTTGGACAATTCTTATTGCCCCAGTTTCTGCGGGAGAAGGTACCTGTGGAGGTGCTTGATGACTGCCGATTGACAAATTTTCTTCTGGTAGGCAAGTGACGAGATGACGGGACATAGTCGTACGCTTTGATCCCTAACTCTTGCCTGGACCGCCCTTTCGGGTTTTCAGTCCACCGGGATACCCTTTTTTGCCCAAGTCGCCTTTTCAGGTTTTCGACTTGCCGAATGTACAGATTTTTCATTTCATCCCTTATTTTTGCCCGAACCCTTTTGGTTCGCCGGGAAGCCCTTATTTTTGCCTAGGCCAGTCAACCTAGTGGGTCTTTGATTATGCGTAGTATTTTTTCGACTATGCCCATGCTCTCAGGATGTAGGGAGTTGTCTCTGTCGATAGCATTGTGTTGCCATATTACCAGAAGATGTTTGATCGTACCAGATTTATCGCTGGAATTCATGTCCAATGCCCCAAGTGACTCAGGCGGAGATTTGCCCCAGGCTGTTTGGCATTTGATAGATTCTCTGAATCTTGACTGGACTGCCCCAGATGACGGACAATGATCATGCCGTGCCCCTTAATTGGAAGTTCTTTTGTTCACTAGATATTCTTCGTGCGAATTTCTCTGCTGTTCGAACAAATAATCATATGCAAACAATATCTTATCAAGAATGCAAAGCCTATGTCTGTTTTGAAGTTTTTGAAAATGCATTTTTCAGTAAAACAAGTGAATTTTGTAAACTGTGATGTCAACTTGTTATTTTACCGCAAGCCTTAAGGAGTCAGGATACCTTTCGTAACAGTATGCTTTCGAACTAACCCATGCTTCAGCTAGGACTTTTAAGGGTTGTAATGTGGCCTGGTTCACGGTTTAAGAAACAAAGGATAAAGGCTCAAATTTTATTTGTACCCACCCGTTCTTCGTGATGTTCTTCGATCCTAAACTCAGTTGATCATGCATTAGATCGTGTTTGAGTCTTTGCTCTGATATTCCTGGTGATGGTTCGGATGTTGACAATTCATTTTGAATAGGCGGTCATTTCTTTTCTTTTTTTTTGTTGAGGGTTTGTAGGACCTCTTTTCTTTTTGATTTCGTTATCCCTGTTTTTTGCCTGAACTGTTTCTTTTTGTATTTACAGTCAGCGGGATGTCCCAGTTTTGTAAGTCTCCTTCATAGGTTTTGACTTGTTGGGCTTTTATTTTGAAAGATAATGACTGCCTGTCTTTATGATCATAGGAACCATCACTGTCTTTTGTTTTGGAAGGACTCCTTTGATGTCATTCATTGTGCACCTGGATCAACTGAGAGAACTACCCTGCCCCAGGTTATAGTTAAGGGTTTTAATTTTCGAAAAGAAAAACTCCAAATTCTTTGGCTCGAAGGGGTTAGCGAGGGATTATCTTCCTTATAACTCCGGTGTTTAGGAACTGAAACAATGCCTGTACCTCATCAGCTGGATTTGTTCAAAAGCATATTGTAGATCGTGGTATCGTTTTCGTCATCCTCCCTCAAGAGGCTTAGAGTTATTAATCGAGAGTTTGAACATCACAAAAATGAAAGCAGTTTGAATATAGCGAATGCGAATATATTGATTCAAAACAGACATATGCGATGCATTGATAAAGTAATAAAGTTTGCTATGACAATAATTGTTTGTATAAGCAAAGAAAATACAACTTGAACATTCGAAAAAGTCTTCTAGTCTCAGGACTTGTTACTTCAAATGGTGAATCTCGCATGGATAGTAGAAGAACTCGACCTGACCATCTTGGGTGAATTCCACTGCTCCTTCATCGATCAGGTTTTGGATTTTGTACCTCAACTTCCAACAGTTGTCAATATCATGCCCCGGGCTGTTAGAATGGTATGCGCATCTGGCCCCAGGATTATAGTTGGGTGAAGAAGTCTTAGGATTAGGGTGAGGTCCTATCAACGTCACCAGATTCAACTTTAACAGGTGTTGCAAAGCTTGGGACAGCGACGTGTTGAGCTGGGTGAATTGCCTCCTGGCCTTGTCTGGCTTGCTCTGATCAACCCGTTGTTCTTGGCGAGGTCGTTGTTGGACCTGTGAAGTGGTAGCAGTTTGGAGAGGTCAATTCGTTGAACCAAACCTTTGACTTCTTGGAGGCTGATTACCGGTTTGGTCTCCAACCCTGACTACTTGCTTCATACTGTCTTGCTGAAGCTGGTGAGGTTGATGCTGAACTTGTGACCCTGAAGCAAGTTGAGGAGCTTTTCCCTTGTCTTCTTGTCTCAAAGGGAATTTAATGATGACTGACTCTTCAACCTTAGATGTTCGCCCCAGTTGGTTATCCCGAAGCAGTTGGTTGATGAGGACCCTGAGCTCTTCTTGTCTTTGAGCTAAGTCTTGAATGAGAGCCATCTGCCCTAGCATATGGGTTCTCATTGTATCTACCTCAGCTTGCAGACATTTCAGCTGTTCGTCTTTATCGTCTTCAGAACTGTTCCTGACCAAAGTCCCCATGAGGAGTGTTCTCAGCTCTTCCTACCCCTTGGATAGATTTAGGAGGATCTCCCCGAACCGAGTCTCTTGAGCATGAAGATCCTGGTTGTCTTGTTGGGAAGCCATTGCTGAAATAAACAACGAAGAAGGTAAGAGACCTGTAAAAGGGTACCTGTAATGCAATGATATGTATGTATGCATGCGATGTTTTCAAGGATCTCGTGGGGTAAACAAGAAAATTGTTAGAATTTGAATTTTGTAGCTTGATGGAAGGAACTTCATGTTGATGAGAGTCCTTCTTCAAGAGTCAAGGCTCACCACATCGAGTGGGTCATAGCCCCTGACTCAAGTCATTAACCTTGGCTAGAGGAAAATAAATCCCCTTTGCCCCTTGCTAGACATTTGATTCATCATGACCTGCATCACAAACCCTTGAGATCCTTGAAATGGATTAGTCCTTATGTAGGATGTATGCAATGGTATGATGGTATGATGTTATGCTATGCGTGGGATGATGTAAGTAAACCCTGTTATGAGACCAGATTAAGGACTGTAAACAAACCCTGCAAGAAACTCAAGTGTCAGATAACAAGCATGCAAGTAGTCAAGTTTGAAGGCACACAAGTCACACAAGACAACCCTTAGAGTTTAGGCCAGCATGAAGTTTAGGGTACTACCCTCTTGAAGTTGGTGGGCCCAAATCTGTCCTAGAAAATAGTAACCGAGTTCTAAGGAGCTCAATATCATTGGGTTGTTTTCTATGTTCATTGTTTTGATTTAGCCACTGAACTGGCGATCAAAATATTCCAAGAAAACAACCCTCAATGAGTGTAGTATCGAGTATCTACCAACTTCGGACTGCACCAAAATCGGTCATCTCACTACCCCTAAAGAGGCCAGGATGGTCAAGTAAGGTTCCTAAGGTCAGTTGATGCTTCACGACACCACGCGACGGCCCCGTACTCTCCTTGACTTGACTCAAGGGTTACCGGTACTCACCAAAGTGCCACATCAACGTAGCAACTGCTTCAACCGTGTCGGTATACCCCGCACAGTTCCCTCACAGTTTGTTGCTACCTAAAAGGTATCCCCTAGATCCGGGTTAGGATCTATGAAACTCCCAAAACAGACCCACAATATTAAAGCAATCAAAACAGGAAATTGAAAACATAAGAGTGGTCTAATCCTAAGGAACACCTCACTTTTATAAGTATCCCCAGCAGAGTCGCCAGTTCTGTGATCGGTGGAAATAGAACTGACTATTTTTTAAGCTAGTTCGCAAAATGTCGCGGTAAGCAAGAGTCGCCACCGTCTTTTATGTTCTCCAACATGGAAAGGACAAAAGCACAACAAAATTCCTTCTTTGAGAATGTTTCTCGGTTCAGGAGGTAGATTTATAGAAAGGGAAGGTGTTAGCACCCTTTCTATTCGTGGTTATCCACGGGCTCTTAGGTACTTGCTCACTCTGTGTTTTCAAAATTTGTTTGCTTTTCAAGTGTGTGTGGGTTTTGAAAAAGTTTCGTTTGAAAAATTTCTAAGTAACTCTTGTATTTGTCCTCAAGAGTGTATGAAATATTTGTTTGAAAACCTTTTGAAAGTGTAGGTGCGAAAAGTTGTTTTGTTTTTTTTAGAAAGAGCAAGTACCCAGGAGAAATCTACCTACTCTAAGGAATTAGGCTGTGTAAGAGTCCTTTAGACAGTGTTATCCCACCATTGAGAGGTAGGTAGCACCGTCGTTGGAGTTATTCGGGTCAATTCGATGATTAGGGACATGTGTGGTCACCAAAGCAATGGTAGGACGCCTTAATGGTAACCCTAATGTCCTAGATCCTTTGTATCCGAGGCAACCGTTTCGAGGCGACTGGATCTTTAGACAGGAGGGCGACCTCTAAGACACCCTATACTTGATGACCACGTCGAGGCAACCGAGTGAGGCGTACCCTAGGAGTGGCATGTGCACGTGTGTTGTTTTTCAGTTAAGATTGTCTTTGCATGTTATTTGTGAGCTACGGATTGGTTTTATTTTTCATACAAGTCTTTCATGCATTTTTAACAGTTAAGAGTGCAGAAAATAAATTGCGGAAATATGAATCTACGCTATTACAAGGCGCGGGCCTATACATCGCCGAAAACAAAAACCCGTTTGGAAAATAAGTGCGAGAAAAGTAAATAAAGCGATAAAACCTAATTAACTATTACATCCTCGGAAACAGTTACATCAGTATAATAAAAAATAATTAAAGCACGAAAGCAATTAAATCGGGAACGTCTTAGGGTTTTGACCCTTTTTGAGAAAAGAAAGTGAATTTTGTCCTTTTTTTGCAATTTAAATTAAATATTAAACCTAAACCTAATTAATCAATTAATTAAAAGGAAAAAGTATTTTTTTGTGTTTTATGTTTTTTTTAATAAAAATAAAATAAAAGAAATTAAAAGTCAAGAAAACCCTAATTCTAGATTAATTTTATTTATTATAAAAAAAATGTCAAAGTTAACCTAATTTAACTAATTTAATTAATTTACATTTTATTTACCAAAATAATAATTAATAATGAAATTAATACATAATAAAAATATTCACATTTTTTATATTATCTGAATTTATTATGAAAAATAATTAATTTATGAATTAATAATAATAATACTAATAATTAATAAAGGAAATTAAAAAAGAAAGGAAAATAAAAAGAGTAACAAAACCAGGGGGTGTTGGACCCAAAGGAGGTGAAAGTTGCAAGTCTGGCCCATTAAGCACAAAGCCACGTTTGACTTCTGGAATTGTCCAGGCATGCATTGACCAGGGAACATGGTGTCCAGCGTTTCATAGCCATTGGATTGCTGTTGAAGGACACATGGCGTCTGGGAACGTGGAAGCCCATGGTGGAACACCTTTGAATATCCTGCATATGAACATGTTTGAAAAAATATTAACAAGCGTTTGGGGGACCTGGAAATCAAACCCAGGTCCCAATGGTCCTTGGACAGCGCAGCAACCACTACACCATGTGCCTGTATTTGTAATTATAACAAGCAATGAAAATAATATATTAAAAACAAACGCATATGCTGGAAAGAGAAAAGCGCGCGTTATTCTTTTGAATGGACCAGTAGCATGTCACCACGTCTTCATCTCTTTCGTTTGCCTGCAAAAAACACGATTACATAGCGGGGGGTTTTAACCCCCACAACCTGTATCCACAGAAAATAGCGATTAGGCATACGTTGTACATAAATTCATCGCGAGGGTGGTTCTAGATTCGTCTGGTTGCAATGAATCCAACCATAATCGTCTCAAAGTCTGATTTTTCCTCAATAGCAAACCCCTAATTTTGAAGCTTGGAAACCCTAGAATCCATTAATGGTGATTTCCGTTTCAAGGCATTTCAGTCCAATTAACCTATGCCAAAAGCTTTGTATGAACTCAAGCAATGCAAAATAAGGGTTAGAACATGTTAATTATGCACAAATCAAGAGTTACGATTATGAAAAAGAATGGGAAAACCGTACGACTGTTCTTAGGATTCCTTGAGTGTTAACACTTGATTTTGATTGCAATGCGTTCCTGAGTGTCCCAGCAAGGTGTTTGAATCTTTAAATCTCCTTGAAAGGGCCTGGAAGGTGGAATTCAGTTTTGGCTTTTTTCTTGATTTTTCAATATTGGTTATGGCCCTTACAGCAGCTTTTCCACGTGAATAGCATTAGGTTTAGGTTCCTTGCATATATGGCAATAGAATTAGGTCAAAGTTTGGGCCAAGGATCCATTGTATTGATGTTTTGAGATTTTGTTGATCACCATTAAAGACCTTTCTATACTTGAAGCAAAACCATGATTTTATGCACAAAATAGCCTTAGCACGAATTTGTTAGCTGGCACATGGTATATGAAAGTTGTTCAAATCCAAAAGATGTCATTCCATTAATTTTTAGATTTTATTTGAATTATTATGGATTTAAAATGAATTAAATCAATAAAAATTAAATAAAATGGAAAAATAAATGTTTGATCTTGAAATTAATCATGGGACACGTGGATGGCATGACAAGGCTGAATCAAGTGGAAGAAAGTGGGCCCTTTTGTCAAAAATTGAAGTTTTAAGGATAGCTGACTTTTGCAAATTCATGAAAATTTCCCAACTTCTCCAATGCATATCTTGCTAAATTTTGATCATATGAACATGTTCTTGGACATTTTGGAAAGTTCTTGAAGTGCTATAACCAATGCCTTTGGTCCCATGTCATTTTGATTTACCAATCTCAAGTTATGGTCTTTGACTTAAAATGCCTTTTTGTTGACTTTTGAAAATGACCTATAATGTAGAAATTGATAACTTTTTGTGAGAGAATTTCTTGGACTTGGAATGTGAAGATGAGTTGTAGGAAATGTCATCCCCTTCAAAATGAGCATTGGATGGGATTTTTCTGATGAACCATGAAAAAGTTATGCCCTGGTCAAGTTACAGTTGACTTTTCAACTGTCCAAAAATAGCAACTTTTGCATCCTTGATGATTTTTGAGCCATTCTTGTGGAATAATGATCAAGACTTGATCAAATGATGATTGTGGCTCAAAACAAGATGTTGACAAAAAATCCTGACTTTTGACTGCAAAATGACCATTTTGCCCCTGCAGTTGGTTATGGAGCAACTAGGGTTTTTGACTGTGCAAACTGGCATTGTGAATCTTGAAACTTGACATGTAGATGCTTGAAAATGTATATGGGCCTATGGGACTTGATTGAGCCCTTTAAAACCTCAACTTCCTTGCAAGAACCAAAAACCTAGTTTTTAACTGGCTTAGGAGATGTTAGGACTGTGCAACCCTTGAGTAGACTTGAGCAAATTGAGATGATGCTTGGGAAAACTTTGAAGAATATGGGAGGGAAAATTTTGGGGTACAACATGTATCCTCTTGAGCGTTCAGAGTACCCTAACATAATACACTTTTGTGCTTTAGAGTCAAACTTGTTCAAATATTCTTTAGTGTTAAGTATAAAATAGGTACATCCAAAAGGATGGAAATAAGAAATGTTGGGCTTTCTGTTCTTCCACAATTCATATGAAGTCTTATCCAGAATAGGTCTTATGGAGATTTTGTTCTGAATGTAACATGATGTGTTAATTGCTTCTGCCCAAAAGATCTTAGCAATGTTAGTCTCATTGATCATGGTTCTGGCCATTTCTTGTAATGTTCTGTTCTTTCGTTCTACAACTCCATTTTGTTGGGGAGTTCTAGGACAAGAGAAATCATGAGAAATGCCATTTTCATTAAAAAATATTTCAAAATTTTTGTTTTCAAATTCTCCACCATGAACACTTCTGACTTTGACAATTCTAAGATCTCTCTCATTCTGAACTTGGTTACAGAAAGCAACGAACACAAAATGTGACTCGTCCTTATGTCTTAAGAACTTTACCCGTGTCCATCTGCTATAGTCATCTACGATCACTAACCCATACTTCTTTCCACTAACGGATGCAGTTTTCACTGGTCCAAATAGATCTATGTGCAAAAATTCTAATGGTCTAGAGGTAGAAACAACATTATTTTTGCTTTAAAAGGAGGTTTTTCAAATTTTCCTTTCTGACATGCTTCACACAGAGCATCTGAGTTGAACTTCAGATTAGGAAGTCCTCTGACCAGATTGAGTTTGTTAATCTAAGATATTCTTCTCATACTAACATGCCCCAATCTTCTGTGCCAGACCCATTACTCATTGTTAACAGAAAGAAGGCATTTTACATTCTGACTCTTTAGTTCTGAAAGTTTTATCTTGTAAATGTTGTTTTTCCTCTTTCCATTAAATAGAATAGTTCCATCTTTCTGACTAACAGCTTTGCATGAATTTTGATTAAAGATTATATCATAACCGTTATCACTTAATTGACTTATGGATAACAAATTATGCATTAATCCATCTACTAACATAACATTATTAATAGAAGGGAGGTTATCGTTACCTACTATTCCAGAGCCAATGATTTTCCCTCTTTGATTGCCTCTAAAAGCCACGTAGCCTCCAGGTTTAAGTTCCAGACTTTGGAACATATGCTTTCTTCCCATCATGTGTCGAGAGCATCCAGAGTCTAGGTACCATGACTGGTGTTTTAGTCTTGCTGTTAAAGATATCTGCTACATATATAATTTTGTCCTTAGGTACCCATATCTTTTTGGGAACTTGTTTGTTAGTGTTACCAAAATTCTGTTTGAATTTTGGTTTAGCAGAATAATCATAACATTTCAAGTCGTGTGTGTGCCCATAGGTGAAGTGAGATTTTAATGGTGTGCGTTTAATAACTAAGTCCATGACTTTCTTAGGTGGGGATACTTTACCTTGGTATACTATAAATTTTCTTCCATTTCTGCTAACTCCATAGATCATTGAAGTCATCTTGCTTCTATCTATGTTTTTAGCCAGAAACTTCTGAAAGCTATGATCATATTCCTTTATGATCTTATCAGCATTACTGGGAACCTTTGAGATTGTTTCCTTCTGAGAGTTTTGTAAATAATTTTCAAGTTTCGAAATCTTTTCTTTTAACTCATAATTTTCTAATCTTAGACTCTCAGTTTCTTCAGAGTCAGAAACAAGATCCTTTTTCAGGTTCTTGAATTTGACTCAAAGCTGCTGATATATTTCCAGAATTTCACTCAGACTTTCTCCTAATTCAGCTTTAGTAAAATTAACAGTAAAGTTAGGAAATACCTCTTCTATGTCTGATTCTGATTCTGACCCAGATGGTTCACTGTCTTCTGTCACATTTGCCATAAGAGCAATGTTGGCTCTTTCATCATCTGGCTGTGTCTGCGTCAGAAGTATCCGAGTCATCCCATGTTGCCATGAGACTTTTCTTATTCTCCTTGAAGAACTTCTTTTTAGGTTTATCCTTATGAAGCCTTGGAAAATCGCTTTTGTAGTGCCCTTGTTCATTGCACTCATAACAGACGATGTCCCTGTTGCTTGACTTTTTGTGACCAGAAGAAGATTCAGACTTTCTATGTCTAGAGAAGGGTTCAGACTTTTTATATCCAGAGGAGGATTCAGACTTTCTGTATCCAGATGGTGATTCATTATGATTCCCTGTTCTTCTGGAGTTTCTGAATTTTCTTTGCCTCTGCTTCCACAGCTAATTGACTCTTCTGGAGAGAAGAGACAATTAGTCTTCTTTTGATGAGGATCCATCAGAGGTTTCTTCCATAGCCTGCAAAACTTTAGAATAAAATTTTTCACTAGATTTTAACGCTAAAGGCTTACCTTGCTTCTGAGGCTCATCATCTTCTAGCTTTATCTCATGACTTCTGAGTGAGCTGACAAGTTCCTCCAAAGATATCTTGTTGATATCTTTTTCCAGCTTGAGAGCAGTGACCATCGGCCTCCATTGCTTTGGTAAACTTATGATGATCCTCTTTACATGATCAATAGTTGAATACCCTGTATTAAGAACTCTTAGCCCAACAACTAGAATCTGGAATCTTGAGAACATTGCTTCAATGGATTCGCTTTCTTCCATCTTGAAGGCTTCGTATTTCAGAATGAGCGCAAGGGCCTTGGTTTCTTTAACTTGTACGTTGCCTTCATGCGTCATTCTCAGAGAATCAAACATGTTTTTAGTTGTTTCTCTATTTGAGATCTTCTCATACTCTGAATATGAGATGTCACTAAGAAGAATCGTTCTGGACCTGTGATGATTTCTGAAGTCACGCTTTTGCTGGTCAGACATTATTTTTCTATCAATCTTCTGACCATTTTCATCCACAGGACGCATGTATCCGTCAATTACCATGTCCCATAAATCAGCATCATGAGCCAGAAATAAGCTCTCAATTATGTCTTTCTAGTAGTCAAAGTTTTCTCCATCAAAGACTGGAGGTTTGCCGCTAATTCTGTCCTTATCATCATGATAGTCATTGTTGATGTTCTAACTTGGTCCCACCATAGTGTTTTTCTTAGCTTGGATCTTGTACTTACACGATTAAGTGTATGAACTCAAAACCAGGTGCTCTAATGCCAATTGAAGAAGTGAAAAACACAAGAAGGGGGGGTTGAATTGAAACTTTAAAATCAAATGCAAATGACACGATGATTTTTATCCTGGTTCGCTTGATCTCAAACTACTCCAGTCCACCTGCCAAGGTGATTTCACCTCTCTCCAACGAGATCTTAATTCACAAATCAAACTGATTACAATTCTACTTTGACAACTGCCAAAGTCTTCTTGAGTACAACCACAACCCGATTTATCTCAAGGAAATTCACTAACAAAAACAAGAAATAATTTGTGTACTAGTTATTTTTCGTTACAAAAACTGTATCACAAACTTATGATGTATTACACAATTTTAGAGAGTAGTATTAATATGATTTGCAGCGTTGGGAGATTGTATGATAGTAGTTGTGTAAATCGTGAATGATTTAACCTTGATGCTTGTTTAAATAGGCGCATCAATCCGTGTAAATGGAAACTTGATAATTGGCAGTTAATGCACTTTCCATAATATGAAGATCCTTGTCTGTTTGTAGCCGTTGTAATTTATACTGCTTTAATGGAAAAGCAACACTTCAGAACATAAGGAACTTGCTTGATGCTTTGCTTCAGAAATTGGGAAGTCAGAATCATATGGTCCTGTTTGCAACGTTATACTTTCGTTCAAAATTAAGATGTCTTTCTCTTTAGCGTAAGTTCTGATCTTCATTCATCAGAACATTCTGATATCAGTCTGCATACACAACATGAACACCTTTGTAGCTTAACGTATGATCCACTTCCTCTCAGAACTTCTATACAACATAGAACACAAATTTAGAGTGCATATTTGTTCTTTGTGTTTGTTATCATCAAAACTCTTACGAGGGTTGTAGAATCAAACTATGTTCTAACACTTCATCCCTTCATCTTTTGTCAAGTGCCCTTCTCTAACAGCCTCTTCTAGTCTAACACCCATGCTCACCATCTCGGTGAAGTCACTTGGCGCATTGGCGACCATCTTTTCATAATAAAATGATCCAAGGGTTTTGAGGAAGACCTTGTTCATTTCTTGTTCTCCCATAGGTGGCACAACCTGGGCAGTTATCTCGCACCAATGCTGCGCATATTATTTGAAAAACTCCTTGTCTCTCTGAGCCATTACCCTCAACTGGTCACAATCAGGCGCCATGAACATATTGTACTTGTACTGTTTGATGAAGGCTTCTCCGAGATCATTGATGGTACGGATACTACTACTGTCCAGACTCATATACCACTTAAGAGTGGCACCAATTAAACTATCTTAGAAGAAATGAATAAGAAAACGCTGATCATCAGTATGGGTAGAAATTTTCCTGATATACATCACAAGGGGGTCACGAGGGCAAGAGTTTCCCTTGTACCTCTCAAATTCTGGCACTTTAAACTTCACTGGTACTTTTACATTGGGAACTAGGAAAATTTCACTGACATTCTGTCTAAACAATTCTTTTCCTCAAAGGGCCTTCATTTTCTTTTGCATCTCATTGAACTGGTCTTGAAAGTCATCCAAACGGTCGTAGAAACCCATACTTTCACTCGGTGGAGGAGCAGGACAATAAAATTCATTTTTAGCAAATGGAATGGCATTCACTGAAGGAGATGCAATATAATGGATCTCTTTTCTAGCCATAGGAGTAACATGCACCATGGGAGGTGCAGAAACAACAACAATTTGAGTAAATGGAGCAACTTGAGTGTCAAGATTGTAACCTTCTAGCATGAAATTCTCTGGCATTCCCCACGGATAACCTTGAGGCATATGATTCTGAACAACAGTAACTGGAGTAACAGAAATGGGAATTGTCGGAGCTTCGGAAGCAACAACTATCTGTTGAGACTAAGCAAGTGGTGGCTGATTCTGAGAAGCCACTGATGATTCCATCAAAGCATCCAGATTGGCCATACCGGCCTTCAAAGCAGTAACTTCTTCGCGCAGCTCGCGATTATCTTGTTCAAGATTCTCCATTTTCTTCTTGGAATTAGCCCTAGTATTATACTAGTGAGACAACTTGCTTATGAATGAGGTAACGAAATACAGTAAGACACCTGGGTATGAACAGAAATGCAAGAAATATGTGCAAGATGATGTATGATATGCAATGCACATGATTTATTTGATTATTATTAATATTTCAAGGAACTCAAAGATTTATAGACAATTTGAAAATATTAAAGTACTAACACATTTGAAATACTGAAAATCTCATTATAATAACTTCAAAATGGATTACAACTTTTTAGTACAGGTTTCAACAATCCCAAGTACAAAAGAAGATAGAATCGAAAATCCTAAGAAAGCAAAGCTGATGAAAATCACTCCACAAACTGACGCTTTCCCGTGAGTCTTACAATCTGAGCCTTCAATTGCTTATTCTCTCTTGCATACCTGTCGGCGACCCTTTTCCAATCACTAGAGTCAGGAAGTGAGAAACTAGGTCCTGACTGAGCTGTAGAGGAAAATAAATCCCATTACCTCTCCATCATCTATATAGCACAACACTCTAGAATCTCGATCAGGTCATCTTTCTCTTCCAGGTCTGCTCGATATGACACATCTAAAGTCTGACACTTATTCTTCTAAACCTCCTTCTCCTGCTGCATCCTGACTAGGGAAAGCTGAAGCTCTTCCACATCATCTAAAAGGGGAGGAGTGGTCTTCACAAACATATTAGGTATATTTTCTTCACAGGAATAAGACATCTTCAACTGAATGGCCCTTGCTTCTACCCATCAAAGATAAGGCTCCAAAGAAACAGCTCCTCTAGGTCCCAAGTCCTTTCTACTTTTCCTGTGAATATGACGCTAAACCTTTGCAATCTCCTCCTTAGCTTCCTTATGATTCTCTCCCTCTTTAAGAAAGAAACCACTCAGATGAATACTATTTGACTTATCTCTCATCAGATATCCAAGTTGTTTTCGTGCAAGAAAGGGATTGTAGTTAATTCCTCCCTTTGTACCAAAAAGAGGTACATTACGGAAACTACCAAAACTATCGACAATTTCCACATCATAGTAAGCTTGATGATACCAAACAATATCGGAATGAGTGAGGGCCATAATCTTCGGGGCCCAACGAGGTTCCTTCCTGACATCCCAAAAAGTGCCGGACCTAGGTAAGTGAGAAATAAACCACTGATACAACAAAGGCGTGCAACAAATGATCATCCATCCATGATAAGAATCCTGAAGATGAATGGAGTAATAAGCTTCTCCTGATAATGTAGGGACTAGATTCCCAATGAAAAATATCCTGATGGCATTGATATCCACAAATTTGTCTACATTAGGAAATAATAACAACCCATAAGCAAGTAGAGAAAAAATGGCCTCAAAAGCAACCGTACTCTTCATCCTAGCAAAGTAGAAAGCTTTCTCCAATAAAAATGAGCGGGTAAGCCTCTGATTCCTCCTATGGTAGTCATATGGGCCTCAATATCATACTTCCCAAAATGGACCAAAGCAGCTATCTCATGGGACTTTGGCTCTCCCTCCAAACCGGTGAAAGGAACACGATCGGTAATAGGTAAACCCAGTAGATAAGAATACTCCTCCAATGTAGGCATCAATTGATAATCAGGGAAAGTAAAGCATCGATACGTCGGATCATAGAACTAGACCAAAGTTGAGAGAATACCCTCCTTCATCCTGAGCTTTACAAGAGACACGATGGACCCATACTTCCTCTGAAAATCCGTAGAACTCTCGATCTCGGGAATAAAAATCATTAAATCATCTATCTTGGGATCCTTGAAACTGTACTTCGGAGTCTTTCTGTTTCCAGAATCCATTGTCGAAAAGTACCTGAGATATTCACAAAAAGTCAACTTTAAGTCCCTTGAAACAAAATGTTTTAAAGGGTGCTCATGGGTGCATGAATGCATGATGAAAAAATCACATACAAGATCACAAACATGGGGTTCGTAGGTTCAACGTCACGAGCATGAGGTAAAAGGTACTACCCACAAGGTATGGTCTAATATTTTATCATCTACTGAACAAGGTTCTAAGAGGGTACCATATTTTACATCCTTCCGTCGGATATTACCAACGACCCTATTGACTCGATAATTAGTAATATTCTCAGGAAAAACTCTTTCGATCATAGTATTGTGTGACAACCATTTCCGGGTTACTCCGTCATGGTTTTTGCACTCCACCTAAAAGGCCAAGATGGGTTAAAGGTTCTACGGTCCTCAGTTTCAGCAGGCTCCCAGGTGGAAAGCAACACGTCTTCTCGATTACTCGGTAAATGACACTACAGTTAAAGGGGCCTCCACTGAGTGAGGGATCTCATGCCTCCTTTTTTAGGATTACTCTCTCAAAGTTAACATGACTATACCACCCGTCCTATCTCAAGTTTTCCCAAGTCCAGGTAGAGGAATTATGAGAAATCACCAAGCACCCTGAAAACCAGGAAAATCTAGACAAACATATACAACATATAATATACAACAGATAATAACAGATATACAAATAAATAAAGATAGGCTCAACCCACTTAGGGATGGACCAACAATTGGTCAATCTTTCCCCAGTGAAGTCGTCATCTTTTATGTAGCGGTAGAAATGTTGAGACTAAGCCATTGAATTGACTTGACTCGCACGGATCAAATAAAAATCACCATCGCGCTTTATTGTTTCCAAAGGAATAGGAAAAGAGAGAATAACCCAAAAAAGAGGGGGAGATAATCTAATTGGGGGTTGGTTATGCAAAGGGAAGGTATTAGCACCCTAAACATCTACGATACTGTACAACAACCTCTTTGAAAATTTATGTATTTTTTGGAAGGTATTTGGAACCTCTTTGAATCTAAGTCCAAGTTTATTGGGAAAGAGGTTCAAGTTAGAAAACAATAAGAGTTTTGAAAAGGAGGGAGAGTATTTTTGAAATTAAAGAAGGTGGGAGGAGATGAAGGGACTATCCTAAAGCATAAGGTAAGATCTAGGGAAAAGAACCATCTAACCAACAAGAAGCCAACACTTGACACAATGAGTCAATGTAGAATTCCCATCCTTTGAATTGAAACCAAACAAGCAAATATAATAAACCTCTTAAGAAAACCAAGCTTCAAATTCATTAAGTCTTCACAAAAATTGGATAGAGTAACGGTTGTATACAGATGAATTCCTAATCATGGGTAAAGCACTTAATCAGAATAACATGCACACAAAGAAAACAACCAACCCAATGTCTTAGGGTAAACCCCAAGAACTCCAGACACAATTGTAATAGAAGTCACAAGGTCTCAAGGTAGTCAAGGTCTCTAATCCTAAGTCCAAGAAGTACACAACTCCATGATTCCAAGGATAGTAACCAAATAGTCAGAGTAACATTAAAATTTTGCTATTCTTCAAGTTGGTTATTAGGTATCTTCAAAAAGAAAATGAAAAGTTCAAATGAGCAAAGATGAAAATAGTATGAAATGTAAATGCTTAAAAATAAAAGCATAAAGTAAGGGCATAGAAAATAAATTCAATTGTTGATGAATTAGAAATTAGAGGTTACTTGAATGACCATCTTGAAACTTGCATTTGAAAACTCGTCAGAAGATTGATAAAATCAAAGTCTCTCAATAACAAGTTTCAATTGCTTTTTGTTAAGTATATCATTCATTTCAAATTCTCAAGGCAACAACAAATAATCAACGATGTTTAAATGATTCACTTAGTCCAAATCTTATGAAAGTTCATTAGAGGATTGATAAGACCAAAGCCTCCTAACAATGAACCTCAAGGTTATTGGATAAAAAGGTTTCAAATTAAACATACTTGGGCTTGCAAACATAGGTTTGGGCCACGAATGATCATTTCTCGAATCGGGACAAAATTTAGCACTATGTTAAGCAATCGTAAGTGGACTTATATAGAAGTCGCACCTATTTTAAGGCCAGTCAATAGCAATCTATGTACCCTATGTTTGGAGAAATAATATGTAGATTATTATCCAATAACATGTAGCACAAGTGAGAAATGGATAAGATGAAAAGGGAGGGGATGTATTAGATGAAATTAGGGTTTCAAATATCATCAACATCATTCATCCATTTTGGAGGACTTGGTTTTTTCAACCTATTGACACCCAAGATCTAATGAGGTTAATGAATTTGTCTCAAAATAACACCCAAGTCAGTAGCAAATGTCTTTCCAAAAGTTGAACAAAAACTATGCACAAGAGTTCTCAAACACAAACTATCATCAAAAGCAAAACCCCAAGTATCCTTCCAAATCAAAAATTAGGTTTTAAAATAGGAAAGTAACTTGTAAAAAAATGCCAATTTAATTCTTAACTCCTAAAGGCTTCTAAAAGTCATAGGGATAGTCAAAGTTTCTGAAAAGAGGAGGAAATATGTTTTTGAAACTCCAACATCAAAATTAGCTAGTCAAAGACTAAAACAAGGCATGATTTACAAAATACTTTGAATAAAATAGAAGATCAAACTTAAAAAATTAGAAGAAAAAAAGTTTGAATGATCTTGACTTATCCAGAAACTTTGAACAAATTTTATTTGATTTTTAGAAATGAGAAAAATTATGGAATTAATTGTTTCTTCAAGCCTAAGTAAGAAAAGATCTAAAAAACAACAATTAACATTTAAATTTTGAAAAAAATAAGCAAACTGACACGTAGACCTAATTAAAAATCAAAGAAAATTAGTTCAATACCTAAGGATCAGTGAGTATATTTTTCTTGAATTTTATCTCAAAAGGAAAAATTTAAACAAAAATTATTTACACCATATATAAAAAAAAACAAAGAAAAAGTGATATAGCCAAACAAATGATTTAATTTATATCCCACAAATTTTATAAAATTGAAAAAAAATTATTTTCAATGAGAAGACTCATAAGGAAACTTAATAAACATTTTTTTAGGATTTTTCGATTTAGTAGAAATAGGAAAATAAAATTCTAAAACTTATAGAATTATGAAAACCCTAATTAAACTACTTGAATTTATTTAATCAAAAAAGAAAAAGACCATGAAATAAAAAAAAAAATCAGAAAATGAAAGTATAGTGAAAATAAAGTTTAAAATATTTTTGTGGTGATTTTTAAGTTAAGTAAAATATTTGAACAAAATTAGAGAAAATAAAGAAAATTAAAATATACTTAAAGTGTATTACACCTTTTATTAGTATGAAGCGCTGTAAAAAGAATTAAGAACATGTTCAATTAAAATGTAACACGTAATCATCCTTGTCCTGCACACCAAGCCCTAACATTTTTTTAGTTTCAAACCAGATATTCAAATCACGATATCTCATGTATTTCTCTATGAAAATCAAAGATGTAAACATCAAACTTCAAGATGAAAATGAGTTGAGCACAAAAGAATAAAAAAATTCACCAAAAGGTGCATGGATCATAGAGAAAAAGTTGCACGAATATTGTTGTATGAACATGGTTTTGAGTTGAGCAATTCAACAAACAGTTTTCTGACTTGATTTTTTCCTTCGATTCTCAACCAAACCTCTTGATCCAAACATCAAAATTCAATATCTAAACATGTAGAACAACAAAACACTTATGGATTCATCAAATAAAGCACGATATAATCATAAATTGAACATGAAAGTAGTATAATGAACATAACTTTGAGAAAATTTGTGGAACTAAAATCAAGCAACAAATGCACGTATGATTATACCTCAGATGTAAGATTTGGCCAGCTAAATCCAATGTGAACAAAATTTAATGCATGATTCGAGCTAGCATGTGAGGGAATTGGATTTGAAATTATACCTTAATGAGTGAAAAATAAATCCACTCAATGCCTCCTGTTGTACCCTAAAATTTTCCATCTCTTTTCTCAAGACATTTTTCCCAAGATCTTCAATGGCTCAAAATTGCACAAGTATTGACTAGGTCAAGCCATCTCCTCAACACTGATCCCTCAAATTAGGGTTTGAGTTTGCACAAGGACAATTGGACTTCTAATACTTCAAATTACTTTCATGGATCATTATGGACCCTCAATATTGTTCATGTAAAGTTTCAAGTCTGGGATCACAAAATTGCTAAGTTAATTGATCAGATGACCTAAAATCAACTATACTGGGTAAAAAGTCAACTATGGTGAACCTATAGTCAAACTTCAAGATTTTTGACCAATATCAACATTTTGAAGTTATATGTATCAATTTATCAAACTTGGATCACAATTCCCCAAGAAAAATGTTCAAATCATCAAAAGGGCAAAATGGTCAAAATTAAGGTTTTGACTGTAATTGACTGATCAATGACTTTTGACCTAATACATGATCTATTGGCTTGAAGAATATTCTCAAGGATTCAAGTATAACATGTTGACCTAATTTCATGGTTCAAAACATTCCTTAAGATCAATGGATTGATAGTTGAAATTTGATCAACTGATGAAAACTCAACTGATAGACAAAGTCAAACTTTAACTTTTTGGTCAAAATTCAATTTCAAAGATCAAAATTCATCAAGATATTCAAAAATATGAAGCTTAATCATCAAGAAATCATGAAAGTCAAAAGTCAATGTGAAAATTCAAACTTTTCAAGACTTGGAAATTTTTTTCTAAGTGTTTTTATACATGACAATTTCATTACTTCATGTCAATCTTTCATCAAGATGCAAGATGATTCAAAGGAAACTTTCAACATGAAATTTGTATATATTGATGAGATCTACAACTTTTCTTTGCTGACCAAGTCTTATAAGTGCTTGGATTTTGATTTATAAATTCTTAAAGTCATGACATTTTTCATAAAACACTTAGAGAAATTTTCAACATGTTTTGGTCAGTTTTTATCTTTACTTCTTGGCCAATTTTCATCAAGTTACAATTTGATTTATCCAAAATGGTCAACATGAAAGTTGGAGACAATGTTTCAAGCTTTCCAAAACATCCAAGATTATGAATTTATCATACTTGATCGAGGATATTCAAAGGCATGAAGTTGGGCATCTATTCTTGAATTACTAGTCATTTTTATGAAGAACACATAATACAATCTTCATGCTATGCTGCATAATCTTACTTTGCAGGCCTTCTAACTTGAAAATATCACCATAATTAACTGTTTAGAAAAACTTTTAAGCTATGATCCAAGTGGTTAAGGCATTACTCAATCCATTTTTCCATTTATGGCACAAAGGCACCATTGCCATTCACATAAAGCGTGTTTTATACAAAGTCAGCTCTCTTTGAGACTCTCAACTGTTTTTTCTACATACACAATGTCAAAGCAAGAAGAAACATGCCTAAAAACTCCTAGCCACTTCAGATCCCTTTGTACCATGCATTGGGACATCAAATTTCACATAACTTGGTTGTTTCATCTCAACCAAACCAGAATTCCACAACTTGTGAAATAAACTCTCTCATCCTCTCAAACTTTCTCTATAAATAGAGAGGCCATTTGCAAGCTAAAGTCCAGAAGTTTTTGTTGTGTAGACTAGTTTCTCAAAACCCCTTATACTCTCTAAAAACCATAAATGACCACAAAACCTCCACTCTTGAGCTTTGAAGTCCAAATATGTGAACCTCTCACACCTTGCAAGTTCTGTCTAAACAAACCATCCAAATACTTCATATACATCATATAGAAGTTGTTCAAACACCAGAACAATTTCTGTTACATCATCATCACCATTTTCGCAGCCCAAAAACAGCAACCTACAACTTGACTTCTCCAACTCTAAATCAAAACACGAATTTCAGTTTCAAGGTAAGTTTTCTTGAATTTGAACTCTTCATACTAGCATCATTAGTTGTTCATTTGTGAAGATAAAATGTAGATATCATAGGCCTGGAGCTAACTATAAGCTTACTTTTCATTTTCTCTAACCATGTGTTGAGAACTGACTTATATATGTCACAGAACAATGTTAGAAGTAAAAATAGCAGTATGAGTCGATGCATATCTCTATGAGTCGACACATATTAGGTACAAAACATGTTATGAGTCGATGCAAGGCATTATGCATCAATGCATACTGTTATCAAGACATGTTACAGAGAGACAAAATATGTATGATCAATGCAAAACGCGAATGCATCGATGCAACCAAGAAATAAGTCGATACAAACTATTTTGTATCGACTCATACTGTGTTGGGTTTGACTTTAAAGAACAAGAAATGATACGTATCAATGCATAAGTGCATGCATCAATGCATAAAAGTTTCCGTATCAATGCATAAGTGCATGTGTCAATACATAAATGTTTTTTTAAAAACAATTATCCTTTTTCTACATTATCGTTATATTTATTTATATTTTTATTGTTATTAATTATTCAATATGGTTGTAATACTAATTATGTTTTAATTGCTTTCATTCCCCATTTCTAAATTTGTATCAACCATCCCCTAAAGTATTGTAATAGCATAAGACATTTAATTTCCGCAATTTAACGCTTTCCATATTATTGTTAATAATTAGGGTTTGTATGGAAAGACATAAAATCAACAAGTATAAAACCCTAATTCAAAGACAAGATGCATGAAATAAATACACTTTGCACACTTGCACCTCTAGGGTTAACCTCACTTGTTGCCTTAAAGAATAAAACAGTCATGTCCCTCGAAAGTGGGATACTTTAGCAATGACCATCGAATACAAGATCGTAGTTCCTTGATGACCCTTCAATGTTGCCTTTGGTAATCGATCTTAGACCCTTAAGATAAATTTCTAAGGTATCCTACAATGTTCCCTTCTATAACTGTACGACGACCCACGCCAGTCCCTTCGCATCCAATGATAGAGCTTCTTATCAATCAATGGTAAGATAGAAATATCTAAAGGAGGAGGAAATGAACAAATACTTTTTGAGTAGGTAAAACATTCATAGTTTATTTCTTTCAACCATTTTCAAAACATCTCTCAAAATACGCCAACACTTTCAAATGAAATATTTTCAAAAGTCAACATTTTGCATGCATTCTTATAGAGACGAGAATCATTACAAAGTTCACCTAAACGAAGGCACTTTTCAAAAGTACTTTCAAAACCATCACAAACACATTTCAAACAAAGCATTTCAAAGTGAGCTAGAAACTAAGAGCCTGTAGATAACTACGGATGAAAAGGGTGCTAACACCTTCCCTTTTCATTACCTACCCCCCGAACTCAAGAAAATTCTCAAAAGGTCTTTCTTGTTCTTTTCACCCTTTCCTTTATTGGATAAAAGAAAAGTCGGTGGAGACTCTTGCTATTGCAACAATTGCGATAAAACATAAAACACCCAAGTCAGTTCTCCAACCGTGTTACAGAAATGGCGACTCTGTTGGGGATGTACTCAAAAGTGGGGTTACATTAGAGACTAGATCACCTTTAAATGCTTTCATTGTTTGAATTGTTTTCTTTATATTTTGGGAGCTTATTTGGGTTTTGTATTGATCCTCTACCCGGACCGGGGATCATTATTAGGTAAGTAGCAATAGATCGTGGGGACTGTGCAGGGAACACCAACATGGTTGAAATGATAGCTACGTTAGTGTGACACATTTGTTGGTACCGGTATCCCTTGAGTCCAATCAAGGAGAATACGGGGTTGCTGTGTGGTGTAATGAAGCACTAACTGACCGTAGAACCTTTAATTGAACAACTTGGCCATTAGGAAGTAGTGAGATATCCAGATTTGGTGCAGTCCAAAGTTGGTTGATACTCGATGATACGCTCATTGAGATCAGACTTTCAGGATATTTCGGTCGCTAATAAAGAGGCTTACGCTGAAACAATGCCTGATGAAGAAAGATCAGTGATATTGAGATTCCCTAGAACCCGATTACTTTCTAGGACAGGTTGAACCAACTAAACTTCAAGAGGGTACTTACCTATAAACCCCATGCAAGCCTGAACCTAAGGACTTGTTTGTGTGCTTGTTTATACATAACATCATAACATCATACCATGGCATGTTCACTAACCATTTCAAGGACTCTGAGATTTATCTTTGTGCTATTTTGTAAGTCATGGCTTCCACTCGCAGGAATATTATCCAAGTCAATCTCGTAAGAGTTCCTCCTTAACTCAAAGAGTTAGCGTCAATGGTTCCTAATAATTATCCATTCACCAAGAGACATGGTCGACTTCTCAATCTGGTTACCTCAATCCTTGATGAACCTGATTACGTCAAGTGCTCTTTCAACTCTTTGACCCTTTTCACCATTGCTTTATATTTCCTGATTACCAATTAGTGCCCACCATGGAGTAGTTTTCTCAACTCTTGGGAGTGCTTATTCTAGATCAATCACCCTTCAACGGTATTGAGAAAGACCCAAGACCTGAGGAGATTTCCCCAGCTTTACATTTGCAACGGTTCAACGTTATGGAAAATTGGGAAACAAGAAGTGGTGTTAAGGGTTTTCTAGCCAAATTTTTGTTTGAGAAGGCTCAACTCTTTTGGGATACTCTGGATTTTCAAGATTTTGAAGAGATTTTGGCCCTTCTAATTTATGTGATGGTACTATTTCCTAACCCGGACCAACTCATAGAGGTGAATATGGTCAAAGTTTTTCTATCTCGTAACCCGGTGCCTACCTTACTTGGAGACATTTTGCACTCTCTTCACACTCGCACCATGAAGAGAAGGGAGACCCTTATGTGTTGCACTCCTCTGTTGGCTAGGTGGTTTATTTAGCACCTTCCTCGATCTATCTTGAAGAATGAGCAAGCATCAGATGGTCTAGTAGGTTGATGTCACTTTCGCATTCGGATATTCATTGGTGTTATCGATCTTTGGAGGATGTTATCATTATTGATCGTTGTGGGGAATTATCTAATGTCCCTCTCTTTGGCACTAGGGGAGGTATCACATATAATCCTTGCTTGGCTCTACAACAGTTTTGGTATTCTCGGAGGGATGACCCTCATGATGCACTTGTTCAAGGAATTGTATTTTACTATGAGAACGATGTCCAAGGTTATCGTCAAAGATTTGTACGAGCTCAGGGCATGGTGAAAAAAGTTGATAGCAAGACATTGTGACATAAGAACTACATTCCTTTGGAGCCTTATCTCAAGTGGGTGCGAGCTTGCGCTTAAAACCTCATGATTCCATATGAGGCCATCCTACCTATCATCATGGAGCCTATTTCCAAAGGAGATGTTCCCTACATTATTCTTCATCCTGACATGCCTACTACTCTCGAGGAGTTGCAAAGATCATGGATTTAACTCAAAGGGGAGTGAGACACCTTTGAAACCCAATTCTACGCAAGCGAGAAGAAGGTTTTGGAGCTCACAAGACAGCTTCATGAAGAGCGAAGTTTGAATGCCTACATTGTACCAAAGAGGATGCGCTCATGAGAAGCTTGAGTTTCTTTTTTATTTAGGAGTTTAATTTGTATTATTTTGCTTCTTCCGTTGTAAGCCCAAGAGGCATATTTTGTAACCGTTTGAGATTATTGATACAATTAATGGTTGTTCCTTCTTTGTTTAAACAAATTTAAATCTTAAAGGTCCTTGAAAACATTTGCATTCACATTACATGCATCATAACATAAGCAGGTTTTATGACACAAGCTTCCTCATCTTTCTACTATTTATTTCAGTAAGATGGATCTCGAGCAGACAGTGAAGGACTTGCAGACACAAAATTCCCAATTTCAAGAAACCTTGCTCAACATGGCCAAAGGGCCGCAAGAGCTGATGTCACTTCTAGTTGCAAAGAAGAAGACCAAGAAGAAGGCTTTAATCAACATGGGGAAGAGATTCAACGGTCCCATTTGACAAGTTCAAGTGGTAGAAGACTCTTACGAGGAGGATGAGAATCAGGATGAAGACGCAAGGAGAACCAGTGTTGAGGGTGGTAATAATCCAGTCTCTGAGGATGAGGACTTTTTTGACGAACAATATCCACCATCCAAAGACAAGTATAAGCAACTGGAGGATAAATTGAAGGCTATGGAAGTTTAAGCTGTGCCTGGCCTAGATTTTGGTGATTTGGGTTTGGTTCCTTGGGTGGCAATCCCCCACAAATTCAAGATTCCAGTTTTTGCCAAGTACGGTGGCGTTTCGTTCCTGAAGTTTCACTTGAGATCTTACGTCTGTAAAATTCAACTGCATACCATTGATAAGAAGTTGTGGGTGAACTTATTTTAAGAGAGTCTGTCTGGGACTTAATTGGAGTGGTTTTACCAGTTAGAGGGCTCCAACATCCATACCTCGGAAGACCTGGCCACCGCCTTCTATCGTCAATATCAGTACAATGCCAATCTGGCGCCAAATAGAGTATAGCTACAAGGAATGACCATGGGTTCTAACGAAGGTTTCAAAGAATACGCCCAAAAATGAAGAGACCTAGCAGGTAGGGTGTAACCACCATTGACTGATAGGGATTTGGTGGATATGTTCATGGGAACATTGACTGGACCATTTTTTAAATTTCTAATTGGGAGCTCATCGTCAGGTTTCACTGAGTTAATCTTGACTGGTGAAAGGGTTGATACCGGGATTAAAAGTGGAAAGATTTCCATGGCCTCTGCCTCTACATCAAATATTGTGAAGAAACCTTTTACCGGTAAAAAAGAAACTAATGCCGTGTATGGGTCGAGGGGCCATATCAAGAAGGACCATCACTAATCTATGAATGCAATTCTAATCTCCAATCTGACCGCTACTCAAAGACCACAACAACAAGCTGGATACCAAAGGCCCGATATTCCAAGAAGACAATTTACAAGGATCAACATGTCGCTATCTCAAGCCTTACAATACCTGTTGAAGGCTAATCTGGTAACATTGCGTGACCCCTCTTCAAATCACACTGTTTCATCTCCAAAGTATAACCCGAACGCCAAATGTTTTTACCACTCCAATAGTCCCGGACATGACAGTGATCATTGTTGGGCATTAAAATGCAATATCCAAGACCTCATTGACAACAAGACCATTGAATTTTATCCTCCTCCAACTCCAAATGTAATCACCGCACCTATGCCAAACCATGGCAAAGGTGTCAATGCTATTGAAGATACTTATTTTGTTTCCTATGTTAATGACTTAACCACTCCACTGAAGTTTGTCAAAAACAATTTGTTGAAAGCTGGGGTTTTCCCTAGTTTCCTTGAAGATTATTGTTACTATGCTGTGCAAATCGATGGATGTGAACGGCTGAAAAGAGGTGTCCAACACCTAATGGACAACCAGGAGATCCTATTCGAAAGAATTCCATTCGTAAAAAGTTTAACCGAAGTTGTATCTCAAGAAATTGAAGATATATCCATCATCACTATCTCCAACAAGTCTATTATGATCACTTCAAAGAGTCCTATTAGGATTATTAATGAACCTAAGATAGCTCCATTAATAATTACTACTCCTGGGCCAGTCCCTTATTCTTCCGATAAAGCGGTGCCTTGGAATTATGGAGCTGAAGTATACCACCATGGTATTAGATAAGACTCCTGGATTGATGAAGACAAGATTGTTAACATTACCAACATTGCGGGCTCTAGAAAGGTGACAAGGACGGGGAGGATATTCTCTTCTAACATTTCACCTCAAACCACCATAATTACACATGTTCGCATTACTATTGATAAACCTAGTACTGATGCTAGGGGCAAAGAAAAGATGAGTGAGCCTGCCAGGATGGAGGCGCCTGCCAAAGACATTATTACTAAGGAACCCTCTACTCAAGAGATGGAGGAGATTTTGAAGATTATAAGGAAAAGTGATTATAAGATAGTAGAGCAGTTGGGGCAAACCCCCTCTAAGATTTCTATGCTATCTTTATTACTTTGTTCTGATGCGCATGCTCAAGCCTTGATAAAATTTCTGAAGAAAGCTCATGTTCCTCAAGAGACCACAGCAGATCAGTTTTAAAATTGTGTAACAAGTTTGACTGCCGATAATGGATTGGGATTCTTGGATACTGATTTAACTCCAGCCGAAAGAAATCACAACAAAGCTTTGCATGTATCCATTGAATGCAAAGTAACCACTCTAGCCCGTGTATTGGTGGATACTGGGTCCTCTTTAAATGTCTTAACTAAGGGTGCCCTAGATCGGTTGGATTGCGAGGGTTTAGTGTTAAAGCCAAGTGACATAGTGGTAAGGGCTTTCGATGGATCAAAAAGGATGGTACATGGAGAGGTTGACCTCTCCATCAAAGTTGGTTCTCAAACTTTCAACTCGACTTTCTATGTAATGGACATCCGTCCTGCCTACTCTTGCCTACTTGGACGCCCCTGGATACATGGGGCAGGAGCGGTGACTTCTACACTTCATCAAAAGCTGAAATATTCGGTCAAGGGAAAGATTGTTATTGTCTGTGGTGAAGAAGAGTTTATGGTTATCCACTTGAATTTGTTTAAGTATGTTGAGATGGATGAAGAGTTCATAGAAACTCCTTATCAAGCCTTCGAAGTGGTCTCTCCCATGGTTGTTTCTTCCAAGGCTACTCCTGAGGTTCCAAAAGCTGTTAAAGATGTGCTTAGGATGGCTTCCCTAAAAGATGATCATGTTGTGGTTGAAGACGGAGGTTGTACCATTTTGGGATAACTCCCTGAAATCCCTTTTAAATCAGACAAAAGTGGTTTGGGTTTCACTGTCAATGCTCAAAAGGAGGTTAGACGTGCTCGCATAGGAAAGCCACCTCTTCGCATCAGTAATCATGAAGTGAATGCTCTTGAAGACTCTGACAACGACTGTAATTTTGATGACTGGATCTACCTAACTGTCGGTAAAGGACTCAACAACTGGCATGCCAAGGATTTCATTTCAATCTCCTTCAACAAGGAGTAATTACCATTTACTGTTTTATCAATTAAGAATTCTATCTATAATTTTATTGAAACAATGACTTTAAGCCATGTGCCATACCCGGGGTACCATGGTCCATTTGTTAAGGGTTTGTTCATTTTCATATGCCATATGATCATTTAATGAAAAAACATTGGACTATTTTCCATTCAAATCTTGCGCTCATTGTCTTTCTTTGACTTTATTGCATTTTTAAAATAGCCATGTATCTTACATGCACACACGCACACATTTGCAGATCCTCATCCACTCTGGATCTCATTGACAACGACTCTGCTATTTCCATCTATGACTTTGAACATCCAATCTACCAAGCCGAAGACGAAGGAGAAGAAGATTGTGAAATACCTGGGGAATTATCCAGACTTCTGATGCAAGAGGAGAAAGTTATTCAATCGCATGAAGAGCTAGTTGAAGTGATCAACCTAGGTACTGAGGAAGACAAAAAAGAGGTCAAGATCGACGCTAACTTGGAAGGCAGTATCAAAGGAAAATTGGTTAAGATGTTGCATGACTATGTTGAAGTGTTTGCTTAGTCATATGAAGATATTCCAGGGCTTGATACTGACATTGTAGTTCATCATCTACCAACAAAGGAATATTGTCCTCCAGTCAAGAAAAAGGTTCGTCGTATGCGGCCCGACATGTCTGAGAAAATAAAAGCCGAGGTAATGAAGAAATTCAATGCAGGTTTTCTGGCAGTGACATCATATCCCCAATGGGTGGCAAATGTGGTCCCCGTGTCGAAGAAGGATGGAAAGTTCAGTATGTGCATAGACTATTGATATTTGAATATGGCAAGCCCCAAAGATGATTTTCCACTACCGCATATTGACGTCTTGGTCGACAACACTGCTCAACATAAAGTCATCTCCTTCATGGATGGTTTCTCTGGCTATAATCAAATCAAAATGGCTCCAGAGGACATGGAGAAGACCACTTTTGTTACACAATGGGGGTGCTTTTTATTACAAGGTCATGTCTTTCGGTTTGAAGAATGTAGAGGCAACCTATCAATGATCTATGGTAGCTCTATTTCATGATATGATCCATCATGAGATAAAATTATACGTTGATGATATGATTGCAAGGTCATAAACTGAGTAACAACATGTTGATCATCTTCACAAGTTGTTTGATAGGTTTAAGAAATACAAGTTAAGGCTGAATCCCAACAAATGCACCTTCGGGGTAAGATCTGGAAAACTCTTAGGGTCTGTCATCAGTGGAAAAGGTATTGAGGTCGACCCTATAAAAGTCAAAGCCATACAAGAAATTCCAGCTCCCTGTAGTGAGAAAGAGGTCAGGGGTTTCTTAGGTCGACTCAACTACATTGCTCGATTAATATCTCACTTGACTACTACTTGTGAGCCAATCTTCAAACTCTTGAAGAAAGATCAAGTAGTTAGATAGAACGAAGACTGTCAAGCAACCTTTGACCAGATCAAGGGATATTTACAAGAACCTCCCATCCTAATGCCTCCAGTTGAAGGAAGACCTCTGATTATGTATTTGACTGTATCAGAGAATTCAATGGGGTGTGTGTTGGGCCAACATGACAAGTATGGCCGAAAAGAGCATGCAATATACTACCTGAGCAAAAAGTTTACTGACTGTGAAACAAGATATTCATTGCTCGAGAAAACTTGCTGCGCTCTGGCATGGGCTGCTCGTTGGCTAAGACAGTATATGTTGACTCACACAACTTTGTTGATTTCTAAGATGGACCCTATCAAATACATCTTCTAGAAACCAACTCTCTCCGGACGAGTAGCTAGATGGAAAATGATCTGGACTGAATATGATATCCAATATACTACACAAAAGGCCATCAAAGGAAGTGTGTTGGAAGATCATTTGGACCATCAAGATGTTGATGACTACCAATCCATGAACTTTGAATTCCTGGACGAGAATATCATGTTGATAACTGATTGTGAAAGGCTTGACCGTATGACGGACCTAAACAAGGATCCCGATGGACTATGGTTTTTGATGGGGCTCCCAATGCTTTGGGTAATGGAGTTGGTGTTGTGATTATTTCTCCTGTAGGTTTCCATACACCTTTCACTTCTAGACTATGCTTCGACTGTACAAACAACATGGCTCAGTATGAGGCATGCATCTTGCATCTTGAATCAAATTCTTAAGCGTATATGGAGATTCAGCTTTAGTAATCAGTCAAGTTAAAGGAGAGTGGGATACCAAACATCCTAATCTGATCCCTTACAAATAGCTCATGTTAATCCTGGTCCTATACTTTGAGGAGGTTACCTTTGAACACTTTCCAATAGAAGAAAATCACTTGGTGGATGCCTTAGCAACAATGTCATCCATGTTCAAGGTGAAGTGGGACAACGAAGCTCCTAGAATTACGATTGAAAGATTTGACGAACCTGCACACTGTTGTGAGATCGACACTGACAAGGAGAAACCATGGTACCATAAAGTGAGGAGATATCTGGAAGCACAATAATATCCTAAAGGAGCTTCCATCAACGACAAGAAATTCATCTGAAGGTTTTCAGCCAAATTCTTCCTAAGCAATGGGATCCTATATAAGCGCAACCACGATTCAACTCTGCTCCATTGTATGGACAAGAAGGAGGCAGAGAAAATCATGGAGGACATGCATGATAGTATCTTTGGAACTCACTCTAGTGGGAACACTATGGCCAAGAAGATTTTGAGGGCTGGTTACTATTGGTCGACTATGGAAACTGATTGTCACCATCACTCGAAGACTTGCCACAAGTGTCAAATCTACGCTGACAAGGTTTATGTTCCTCAAATTCCTTTGAATGTCATGACTTCTCTGTGGCCATTTACAATGTGGGGCATATACATGATTAGAGAGATCAAGCCCACAACTTCTAATGGACATCGTTTCATCCTAGTTGCCATTGATTACTTCATCAAATGGGTCGAAGCTGCCTCATTTGCCTGAGTTATAAAAAACATTGTAGCCCGGTTTATCAAGCATAACCTCATCTACCATTACGGTATCTCTAGAAGGATCATCATTGACAATGGAACCAATCTCAACAATGCTATTATTACGGAGCTCTACACTTAGTTCAAAATCAAGCATCACAATTCTTCTCCGTACAGACCTAAGATGAATGGTGCAGTGGAAGCTGCCAATAAAAACATAAATAAGATTATGCAAAAGATGGTGGTGACCTACAAAAACTGGTTTAATATGCTATCGTTTTCTCTCCATAACTACCGTACTTCAGCTCGAACTTTAACTGGGGCAACCCAATTTTCCTTAGTCTATGGCATGGAAGCTATTTTGCCTGTGGAAGTTCAGATTCCTTACTTAAGGATTATGAAAGAAGTAGATTTAGGAGAAGACGAATGGATTCAGACTAGGTTGGATCAGTTGAACTTAATTGACGAGAAGAGACTGACTGTTGTTTGTCATGGTCAAATGTATCAAAAGCGTATGATCAAGGCTTTCAACAAAAAGATCAAACCTCGAGTGTATTAGGCTGACGACTTGGTAATAAAACACATCATTCTTCCACAAGGCGGTCCCAGGGGAAAATGGACTCCCACTTACGAAGGTCCATTTGTTTTCAAGAAAGTATTCTCTAGCGGTTCCATGATGCTAACTACTATGGACGGCGAAGATTTTCCGCATCCTGTAAACACGGACATAGTCAATAAATACTACGCATAAAAATGACCTGCTAGGTTGACATACCTCGGAAAAAATAAGGGCATTCCGGCGAACCAAAAGGGTTCAGGTAAAAGTTAGGGATATATACAAAATAGTGTACACCCGGCAAGTTAAAAACCCGAAAGGGCAGCTTGGGCAAAAAAAGGTATCCTGGTGGGCTGAAAACCTGAAAGGGAGGTCCAGGAAAAAGTTAAGGATTAAAGCATATGACTATGTCCCGTGAAATCACTACAACCAACTTTATTACCAAGGTCCAAGTTCTTGGGTGTAAGATCAATTCAATCAACTTCTTTTAACGAGAAGGGATGATTTTCGAAGACCTAGGGGTAATTGCGGAGTTGGAACATAATGAGATCACTTCCACATGGCTATTATTTTTGTTTTCACTTTGTATTATTTAGACGATTTCCTCTTACTAGGATCTCTGTCTCCTTGTATAAAAACGCCTATTTATAGGCAAAACATCAATACAAATATACTTTGAAATGCAAACTTTTTGTTTTCCTGTTTTGAGTGCAAAAATGTCCAATGACTAAAATTGAATGAACATATGCATATGAACATGATTAATTGTTAACAAATGTATGTTTAAAAACAGTAAAAAACATTTTCTTAAAGAATTCGGGATATCCCCCATAGAGTTACTTCAACAAAATTATCCCCACAGATTTGAATTCATGCAGTATTCATCCGGAGTTCCAATCTCTTGACAATCATTTCCCCAGCTGAGTTGGTCCTAAACTATAAGAGAAACCTTACAGAGTTCATCTCCAAAAAGAATTCATCCCCCAAATAGGGTCTTCAAAATGCTTTCCTCAACAGGGTTTATTTCCCCAACAAACTACCAAATTCCCCAGTACAAGTCTTCCTCTCAGACCATTACAAATCAAACAGACAAAACCCCTTTGTCCCCAGCAAAGTCATTACAATCCCCAACAGAGTCGTTACTATCCATAGAAAGTTACTGCAAAGCCTGGAATTCGACCAAATACCAGTCAACTTTCATTCTCCCCAGTCAAGTTATAATTCCCCAGTAGGGTAATGGACAACCAAGGTTCCTGAACTCGATTCTCCAAACAAAAATCAACATTCCCTACAGGATTTCCTCGAACAACAAAATCGGGATCCAAAGCGGAAACATTCTAAACAAAGTTGAAGATACACATACTCTTCATCTCCAACGGTAGTCCAGGATTCAACTTCCTAATATTCCCTAGCAATTTGTCAAGGATTTATTTTCCAAACAAAGATGCACTTCAATGTTTCACATTCATACATCATAGCACATACATGAAAAATGCATATAACATAATCTTATTTATTTTGAGAACATCATCACACCATGCATACATCTGCATGCAACTAACCCTCTTCCTTTCAGGAAAAATCAAATGAAGACCTCTTCTGGTTAGATTGATTTCTTCTAGATTAAAGACAGGCAAATGAAGACCTCTTCTGGGTAGATTTATTTCTTCCATAGTAGAGACAAGCGAACAAAGACCTCTTCTATTTTGATTTATTTCTTCCAGATTAAAGACACGCGGACAAAGACCTCTTCTGGTTTAGATTTATTTCTTTCAGATTAAAGACAAGCAAATGAAGACCTCTTCTGGTTAGATTTATTTCTTCCAGATTAAAGACAGGCGAATGAAGACCTCTTCTGGTTAGATTTATTCCTTCCAGATTAAATACAGGAAGATAAAGACATCTTCTGGTTAGATTCACTTCTTCCAGTTAAAAATAAGTAATCAACAGACCTCTTATGGTTATGATTATTTCCCCAGTGAAGTCTCCAAACAACAGACCTCTTCTGGTTTAGATTTACTTTTTCTAGTTGAAAACAAGCAAAAGACATATGCTATTTCAGTATAAATCGACCATTTATTCTGATACTTCTCCCAGTTTCTATCAACAATCAATCTGGATGGCATCTGTAAGCCCATCTCCAACAAAATCTTCGTCACTTCTCCAAATGGCATCTTTAAGCCCATTCCCGACACAATCAACTAACACATAGTCGAATGCGAATTTCTGGGCACTTTAGTGTTCAATCATCTTCCACCTTCAAGTCACAAATGACATACTCTCCAATCTAACTCTTTAGGTTTAAGAAGATTGAACAGGGGAAACTGTTGTACCCCAAAATTTGCCCTCTCTTTTCTCAAGACATTTCTTACAAGATCCTCAACACTGATACCTCAAATTTGGGTTTGAGTTTACACAAGGACAATTGGAATTATATTACTTAAAATTACTTTCATGGATCATTATGGACCCACAAGATTTCTCATGTCAAGTTTCAAGTCTTGGATCATAAAATTGCTCAATCAATTGATCAGATGACCTAAAATCAGCTATATTGGGTAAAAAATGTCAACTATGGTCAACCTACATTCAAACTTCAATATTTTTGACCAATATCAACATTTTTAAGTTATATGTATCAATTGATCAAGTTTGGATCACAATTCCCCGAGAAAAATGTTCAAACATTCAAAAGGGCAAAATGGTCAGAATTAGGGTTTTGATTGTAATTGACTGATCAGTGACTTTTGACCTAATACATGATCTATTGGCTTGAAGCATATTATCAAGGATTCAAGTACAATATGTTGACCTAATTTCATTGTTCAAAACATTCCTCAAGATCAATGGATTGATAGTTGAAATTTGATCAACTACGAAAAGTCAACTGATACACAAAGTCAAACTTTGACTTTTTGGTCAAAATTCAATTTCAAAAATCAAAATTCGTCAAGATATTCAAAAATATGAAGCTTGATCATCAAGAAATCATGAAAGTCAAAATTCAATGTGAAAAGTCAAACTTTTCAAGACTTGGAAATTTTTTTCTAAGTGTTTTTATACATGATAATTTCATTACTTCATACCAATATTTAATCAAGATGAAAGATGATTCAAAGAAAACTTTCAACATGAAAGTTGTAGATCTTGATGATATCTGCAACTTTTCTTTGTTGATCAAGTCCTAGAAGTGCTTGGGTTTTGAGTTATAAATTCCTAAAGTCATGACATTTTCATAAAACACTTAAAGAAATTTTCAATAGGTTTTGGTCAGTTTTTATCTCAACTTCTTGGCTAATTTTCATCAAGTTCAAATTTAATTTATCCAAAATGGTCAACATGAAAGTTGCAGACAATGTTTCAACATTTCCAAAACATCCAAGAGCATGAATTTATCATACTTTAGCTCGGAGATTCAAAGGCATGAAGTTGGGCATCCATTCTTGAATTACTAGTCATTTTTATGAAGAACACATAATACAATCTTCATGCTATGATGCATAATCTTACTTTGCAGGCCTTCTAACTTGAAAATCTCACCATAATTAATTGTTTACACAAACTTTTGAGCTATAATCCAAGTGGTTAAGGAATTATCCAATCCATTTTTCCATTTATGGCACAAAGGCACGATTGCCATTCACATAAAACATGCTTTATACAAAGTCAGCTCTCCTTGAGCCTCTCAACTGTTTTTTCTGCACACATAGTGTCAATGCGAGAAGCAACATGCCTAAAAACTCCTAGCCACTTCAGATCCCTTTTGTACCATGCATTGGGACATCAAATTTCACATAACTTGGTTGTTTCATCTCAACCAAACCAGAATTCCACAGCTTGTGAAACAAACTCTCTCATCCTCTCAAACCTTCTCTATAAATAGAGAGGCCATTTTCAAGCTAAAGGCCGGAAGTTTTTGTTGTGTAGACAAGTTTCTCAAAACCCCTCATACTCTCTAAAAACCATAACTGTCCATAAAACCTCCACTCTTAAGCTTTGAAGTCCAAATCTTTGAACCTCTCACACCTTTAAAGTTCTGTCCAAACAAACCATTGAAATACTTGACATACATCATATAGAAGTTGTTCAAACACGAGAATAATTTCTGTTATATAATCATCACCATTTTCCAAGCCAAAAAACAGCCACCTGCATCTTGACTTCTTCAACTCTAAAACAAAATACGAATTTCAGTTTTAAGGTATGTTTTCTTGACTTTGAACTCTTTATACAAGCATCATTAGTGGTTTATTTGTGAAGATAAAATATAGATATCATAGCCCTAGAGCTAACTATATGCTTACTTTTCATTTTCACTAACCATGTGCTGAGAACTGACTTATATATGTGACAAAACAATGTTAGAAGTAAAAACAACAGTATGAGTCGATGCATATATCTATGAGTCAACACATATTAGGTACAAAATATGTTATGAGTCGATACAAGGCATTATGCATCAATGCATATTGTTATCAAGACATGTTACAGAGAGACAGAATATGTATGAGTCGATGCAAAACGCGAATGCATCGATGCAACCAAGAAATGAGTCGATGCAAACCATTATATATCGTACTTAGTTGGTTTTTACTTTCAAGAATAGGAAATGATACGTATCAATGCATAAGTGCATGCGTCAATGCATAAAAGTTTTTGTATCAATGCATAAGTGCATGCGTCAATGCATAAAAGTTTTCGTATCAATGCATAAGCGCATGTGTCAATACATAAAAAAAAATTTTAAAACAATTTTCCTTTTTATATATTATCTTTATATTTCTTTATATTTTTATTGTTATTCATTATTTAATATGGTTGTAATAGTAATTAAGTTTTAATTGCTTTCATTCCCCATTTGTAAATTTGTATCCTCCATCTCCTAAAGTATTGTAATAGCGTAGGACATTTAATTTCCGTAATTTATCGCTTTCTATATTATTGTTAATAATTAGGGTGTGTATGGAAAGACATAAAATCAAGAAGTAGAAAACCCTAATTCAAAGACAAGATGCATGAAATAAATACACTTTGCACACTTGCACCTCTAGGGTTAACCTCACTTGTTTCCTTAAAAAATAAAAGAGGCATGTCCCTCGAAAGTGGGATACTTTAGCAATGACCCTCGAATACAAGATTGTAGTCCCTCGATGACCCTTAAACATTGCCTTCGTTAAATGATCTTAGACCCTTAAGACAAATTACTAATTGTTCCTAAAATGTTTCCTTCTATGACTGTGTGATGACCCACACATGTCCCTTCACATCCAATGATAGGGCTTCTTATCAATCAATGGTAAGATAGAAATATCTAAAGGAGGAGGAAATGAACAAATACTTTTTGAGTAGGTAGAACATTCATAGTTGCTTTCTCACAACCATTTTCAAAATATCTCTCAAAATACACCAACACTTTCAAATTAAATATTTTCAAAAGTCAACACTTTATATGCATTCTTATAGAGACGAGAATCATTACAAAGTTTTCCTAAACGAAGGAACTTTTCAAAAATACTTTCAAAACCATCACAAACAAATTTCAAACAAAGCATTTCAAAGTGAGCTAGCAACTAAGAGCCCGTAGATAACTACAAATGAAAAGGGTGCTAACACCTTCCTTTTTTATAACCTATCCCCCGAACTCAAGAGAAATTATTAAAAGGTCTTTCCTGTTCTTTTCCACCTTTCCTTTTGGATAAAAAAAAGTCGGTGGAGACTTTTGCTAACCGCAACAATTGTGATCAAACGCAAAACATCCCAAGTCAGTTCTCCCACCGTATTACAGAACTGGCTACTCTACTGGGGATATTTAAAAGTGGGGTTACCTTAGGGATAGATCACCTTTATTTGCTTTCATTGTTTGAATTGATTGCTTTGCATTTTGGTTCCTTGTTTGGGCTTGTTTTGATCCTCTACTCGGATTTGGGATACCTTATAGGTAAGTAGCAATACATTGTGGAAACTATATGGGGTATACCGACATGGTCTAAGCAATAGCTACATTAGTGTGACACATTTGTGGGTACCGGTAGCCCGTGAGTAGTCAAGGAGAATACAAGGCCGCTGTGTGGTGTCATGAAGCACTAACTAACTTTAGAACCTTTACTTGACCAACTTAGCCATTAGGAAGTAGTGAGATAGTCGGCTTTGGTGCAGTCCGAAGTTGGTAGATCCTCGATACTACGCTCATTGAGGTTTGGTTTTTTGGGATATTTCGGTCTCTATTAAAGAGGCTTGCGCTGAAACAATGCCCAAGAAGACAGACGAGTGATATTGAGCTCCTTTAGAACCCGATTACTATTGCTAGGACAGGTTTGAGCCAACTAAACTATAAGAGGGTACTTACCTATGAGACTCCATGCAAGCCTAAACCTAAGGATTTGTTTGTCTTGTTTGTATATATTTACTTGTACATAACATCATAAACATCATAACATCATACTCATATTCATTAACAATTTCAAGGATCTTGGGATTTATCTTTGTTCTATTTTATAGGGTATGGATTCTATTTGCAGGAAAACCATTCAAGTCAATCTCGTAAGAATACCTCCTCAACTCAAAGAGTTAGCATCAAGGGTTCCTGAGAATTCTCCATTTACCAAAAGACATGGTCTCCTTCTAAACTTGGTTACCTCCAACACTGATGAAGATATGATGAAGGTGCTCTTTCAATTATTTGATCCTCTACACCATTGCTTCACATTTCCCGACTATCAACTTGTGCCAACTTTAGAAGAATTCTCCCAACTCTTTAGGATCCCCATTCTCAATCAACTACCCTTCAACGGTACGGAAAGAAATCCAAAACCTGAAGAGATTGCTCAAGACCTACACTTGCAACAATCTGATGTCACAACTAATTGGGAAACAAGGAGTGGTGTCAAAGGTTTCTTGGCCAAATTCCCGTTTGAGAAAGCTCAAGATTGTTGGAACTCCTTGGACTTGCAAGCTTTTGAGGAAATTGTGGCCCTTCTCATCTATGGGATGGTTTTGTTCCAAAATCCTGACCAACTCATAGATGTAAACACTGTAAAATCTTTATGTCTCGTAACCCGGTGCCTACTTTGTTAGGAGACATCCTACATTCTTTTCACTCTTGCACTTTGAGGAAGAGAGGTATCCTCATGTGTTGCACTCCTCTCTTGGCAAGATGTTTTATTTCGCATCTTCCCCAATTTGTGTTGAAAAATGAGCAAGGTTTAAGATGGTCCCATAGGTTGATGACGCTTATACATTCAGATATTCATTGGTGTTCCCGCTCTTTGGAGAATGTTACTATCGTAGACCGTTATGGAGAATTCCCTAATGTCCCTTTGCTTGGCATTAGAGGAGGTATCACTTACAGCCCCTGCTTAGCCCTACGACAATTTGGTTACGCCCGGAGGGATGGTCCCCATGAGATGCTTATCCAAGGAGTGGTATTCGACTACAAGAATGACGATCAAGGTTACCATCAGAGGTTTATCCGAGCATGGAGGATGTTGAACAAGGTGGATAGCAAGATGTTAGGACACAAGAACTCCATTCCCCTCGAGCCTTACCTTAAATGGGTGCGAGATCGTGCTTAGAAACTTGTGATGCCTTATCCTTCCATCTTACCAGTCGTCGTGGAGCCTGTGGTTGAAGGAGATGTCCTATACACCATTCTCCATCCTAACACGCATACCTCTCTCGAAGACTTGCAAAAGGGTTAGATTCAGCTTAAGGAAGAACGAGATACTTTCGAAGCTCAATTCTATGCTAGTAAAAAGAGGGTATTGGAGCTTACGAAGCAGCTACAAGAAGAGCAAAGTGTGAACGCCTATCTCACACCAAAGAGGCTGCGTTCAGTCTTTTTATATTAGAAAGTTATTTTGTAAGCCCAAGAGGCATGATGTAATCTTTCTTGTTTTGTTTAAATGAAAATTAACGTTTGTTCATTCTTTTGTCTATACAAACTTAAATCTCATTAGTCCTTGAAATCATTTGCATATACATATTCCATGCATCATAACATGCCATGTTTTTGCATAACAGGTTTCCTTATCTCTCTGTTGTTTATTTCAACAAGATGGATCTAGAGAAAATGGTGAAGGATCTCCAAGCTCAAAATTCTCAGTTTCAAGAGACTCTACTAGCCCTAGCCAAGGGGAAGCAAGATATGATGGCTTTACTGGCTGTTAAGGAGTAGCCAAAGAAGAAAGCTCTACTCAACATGGGTAGAAGGTTCAAGGAGACAGTCTGTTAAATCCCAGTAGGAGGAGACTCATCTGAAGAGGATGAGAACCATATCGGTGAGGTCAAGAGTACTCAGGCTGACTGTGTTAATGATCAAGTATCTGATGATGATTATTTCAACGAGCAGTATCCACCCGCCGATATCAAATACAAGCAGTTAGAAGATAGATTGAAAGCTGTTGAATCCAGGCTGTCCCCGGTTTAGATTTTTATGATTTGGGTTTGATATCTGGGGTAGTGATCCCCCACAAGTTCAAAATACCAGTCCTTGCAAAGTACGATGGAGTTTCTTGTCCAAAACTCCATTTGAAATCTTATGTGCACAAGATACAGCCGCACACTACTGATAAGAAGCTCTGGGTTCACTTTTTCCAAGAGAGCTTGGCTGGAATGCAACTTGAATGGTTTTATCAGATAGATGGTTCTCGTATCAATACTTGGGAGGATTTAGCTACTGCCTTCTACCATCAGTATCAGTACAACGCCGACTTGGCGCCAACGAGGGTTCAGTTGCAAGATATGACCATGGGAAAGAATGAAGGATTTAAGGAATATGCGCAAAAATGGAGAGACCTCGCCAGTAGGGTTTAACCACCCTTGACTGATCAGGAACACATTGACATGTTCATGGGCACTTTGTCTGGTCCCTTATTTAATCTATTGGTTGGTTGCTCTTCTTCTGGTTTCACCGAATTCGTCTTAACCGGTGAAAGAGTTGAAAGTGGCATCAAAAGTGGGAAGATCTTTGTGGAATCTACCTCCACTCCCAATCCTATCAATAAACCTTTTGCTGCAAAGAAGGAAGTCAATGTTGTGTACGGGGAAATGGCCCATACCAAGAGGAATGATCATCTGTTTGTCAATGTTGTCTGAATCTCCAATCTAAATCCTACTCCAAGAACATCTGCAAATCATCAACATTTTGAAACTCCAAGAAGACAATTTACGAGGTTAGGCATGTCATTGTCTCAAGTCTTATAACATTTGTTCAAGGCTAATTTAGTGACATTGCGCGATCCTCCCGCCAACCTCGATACCTCGTCACCAAAGTATAATCCGAACGCTAAGTGTGCTTACCATTCAAGAAGCCCCGAGCACGAGACTGACCAGTGCTGGGCCTTGAAGAATAAAATCCAGGATTTGATTGACAACAAGACTATTGAGTTCAATCCTCCCCCGAAGCCGAATGTAATTACTTCTCCAATGCTGAAGCATGACAAGAGTGTTAAGGCTATTGAAGATACAATTTTTGTTGCCTCTATTGAAGAATTGACTACTCTGCTGAATATAATCAAAAACAATATGTTGAAAGTCAGGATTTTCCCTGGCTGCGTAAAGGACTGTGTGTGCTGTACAAGACAACTCAATGGATGTGAAGGGATGAATAAAGGCATACAACGCCTAATGGATAGCCACAAAATTCTATTTGAGAAAACTCCACTTGCTAAAAGTTTGACTAACAAATGTGAAGACCTCTCCATTATTACCATCTCAAACAAGCCTCTTAGTTTCACCTCCAAAGGTCCTATTAGAATTTCAAATGAACCCACTATTTCTCCCTTAATAATTACCAATCTCGGGCCGATTCCCTATTCTTCAAATAAGGCGGTACCATGGAATTATGGCGTTGAAGTGTTCTATCATGGGATTAAACAAGACGCGTGGATCAAAGAAGGAAAAGATGACGATGTCGATAACATAGCTGGTTCAAGCAAAGTAACTAAAACTGGGAGAATATTTTCACCCAATATCTCACCATTAGTGGTTACAAAGACGCCCATTACTGCTGCCAAGATAAGTACTGATACAAGAGGGAAGGAGAAAGTTGTTGAGCCTGATGTGATTGAAGTACCCTCCAAGGACGTAGATGATAAAGAACCCTCCGCCCGTGAGATGGACGAGATCTTGAAGATAATAAAAAGAAGCGACTTCAAGATTGTGGAGCAGTTGGGGACAACCCCTTCTAAGATTTCAATATTGTCATTGCTGCTTTGTTCTGATGCCCATGCTTGAACGTTAATCAAGTTACTAAAAAAGGCTCATGTCCCCCATGAGACAACAACGGACCAATTTGAGAATTGCGTGGCTAGCTTGACAGCTGATAATGGTTTGGGATTTTCAGATGTTGATTTAACACCTCTTGGGAAGAATCATAATAAAGCTCTACATGTTTTTGTCGAGTGCAAAGGGACTACCTTAGCACATGTTCTAGTCGACACTGGTTCTTCTCTGAATGTATTACCCAAGGGGGCATTAGACCGTCTCGACTGTGAAGATTTAGTCTTGAAGCAAAGTGATATCATTGTAAGGGCGTTTGATGGATCAAAGAGGACTGTTCATGGGGAAGTAGATCTTCTGATCAAAGTGGGCTCCCAAATCTTCAACTCCACCTTCTATATTATGGATATTCGTCCTGCCTATTCTTGTCTGTTAGGTCGCCCGTGGATTCATAAAGCTGGGGAAGTAACCTTAACTCTCCATCAGAAACTCAAATATCCAGTCAAGGGAAGAATAATCATCGTCTATGGAGAAGAAGAGTTTATGGTAAGCCACCTTAACTCATTCAAATACGTAGAGATGGATGGAGAATTCGTTGAAACCCCATGTCAAGCCTCTGAAGTCATGCCACCAATGGTTGCTGCTACCAAATGTTCTTCTGATGAGTCTAAAGTTGTTAAGGCCACGCCAAAGGTGGTTTCAGTCAAGGATGCCCGTGCGGCAATTGAAGAAGGAAAATGTGATACTTGGGGGAAATTCCTCGATATCCCATTTAAAGCGGACAAGTTTGGTTTGGGCTTCACCGTCAAAGCTCAGAAAGAAGTGAGGCGTGCTCATGCTGGAAAGCCACCTCTCCGCATTGGAAGCCATAAAGTCAATGGAATGGGTTATTCTGATGAAGAAGTTGCATTTGAAGATTGGGTGTATCCAACTACAACGGAGCTGAAGAATTGGCATGCGAAGGACTTTGTGCCCATCTCCTTCATTGAGGAGTAATCTACTTGTTATTGCTTTTCTTTCAATTCAGGAACATGTTGTCTGTAATATTTTAACAATGACTTTTCAGCCATTTGCCTAGCCCGGGGAACTTTGGTCCATTTGTCAACGGTTTTATTTGTGTTCATCTAATCATATGATCATTCAGTACATTGGACTCTTTTGCATTCAAATATTTGTGTTCATTGTCTTTCCTTTCTTTTAAATACATTTTCAAAAAATAGCCATGTATCTTACATGCACACACACACACACACACTTGCAGGTCCACATCCACTCTAGATCCTATTGCCAATGACTCTACTATTGCCGACTATGACTTTGAATATCCTATCAACCAAGCCGAAGACGAAGGCGAGGAAGATTGTGACTTACCGGGAGAACTAGCCATACTTCTATTACAAGAGGAAACAACTATTCAACCACACAAAGAGTCAGTTGAAGTTATCAACCTGGATACTGAGTCAGATAAGAAGGAAATCAGGATCGATGCTAACTTAGAAAGCGGTGTCAAGAGCAGGTTGGTTCAAATGTTGCATGATTATGTGGAATTATTCGCTTGGTCTTATGAAGATATGCCTGGGTTGGATACCGACATTGTAGTCCATCGTCTGCCGACAAAAGAAGACTGCCCTCCCGTCAAACAAAAGGTTCGTCGCATGAGGCCTGATATGTCTGAAAATATCAAAGCTGAGGTGATGAAACAATTTGATGCAGGATTCTTAGTTGTGACATCCTATCCCCAATGGGTTTCCAATGTGATACTGGTGCCGAAAAAGGACAGAAAAGTTCGCATGTGCGTAGACTATAGGGATCTGAATAGGGCAAGCCCCAAGGATGACTTCCCTCTACCATACATTAACGTCTTAGTTGATAATACTGCTCAGCATAAAGTATTCTCTTTCATGGATGGCTTCTCAGGCTATAATCAAATAAGGATGGCTCCCGAAGACATGGAGAAGACTACTTTCATTACGCAATGGGGCACCTTCTGCTACAAGGTCATTCTGTTCGGATTAAAGAATACAGGGGAAACATATCAAAGGGATATGGTAGCTTGTTTCATGACATGATACATCATGAAATAGAGGTCTATGTGGATGATATGATTTCCAGATCACGAACTGAATAGGAACATCCCGATCACCTGTACAAACTATTCGAGAGGCTGAAGAAGTACAAGCTGAGGTTAAACCCTAACAAGTGCACGTTTGGAGTACGATCGGGAAAGTTTCTAGGCTTTATTGTCAGCAATAAAGGCATTGAAGTTGATCCTTCCAAGGTAAAGGCCATCCAAGAAATTCTAGTCCCTCATTATGAAAAAGAAGTCAGAGGATTCTTGGGTCATCTCAATTACATTGCTCGCTTCATATCACACTTGACCGCTACTTGTGAGCCAATCTTCAAACTCTTGAAAAAAGATCAGGTAGTCAGTTGGAATGATGAGTGCCAGATTGCCTTTAACAAAATCAAAGAATACCTACAAGAACCTCATATTCTCATGCCTCCAGTTGAAGGAAGACCCTTGATCATGTACTTGACAGTATTAGATAACTCTATGGGGTGTGTTTTGGGACAACATGACGAGTCTGGCCGAAAAGAGCATGTTATTTATTACCGGAGCAAAAAGTTTACCGACTGTGAAACTAGATATTCACTGCTCGAGAAAACTTGTTGCGCTCTGGCATGAGCTTCTCACCGGCTAAGACAGTATATGTTGACTCATACCACTCTGTTGATTTCTAAGATAGACCCAATCAAGTACATCTTTGAGAAACCTGCCCTTTCCGGACAGATAGACAGATGGCAAATGATCTTGACTAAGTATGACATTCAATACACGACTCAAAAGGCCATCAAAGGAAGTTTAATAGCAGAACATTTGGCCCATTAAGCTGTGGATGATTATCAGTCAATGAACTTCGACTTCCCTGATGAGAACATCATGCTGGTAACCGACTGTGCGAAACTTGGACCATATGACGGACCTAAACAAGGATCCTGATAGACTATGGTCTTCAATGGGGCTTCCAACGCCTTAGGTAACAGAATTGGTGATGTAATAATCTCTCTTGAAGGTTTCCACACTCCATTCACTGCCAGATTAGGCTTCGATTGCACAAACAATATGGCCAAGTATGAAGCATGCATTTTAGGTCTGAAAGCTGCTACTGACTTAAGGATCAAACATTTGGATTTGTTTGGGGAATCCGCCCTAGTGATCAGCCAAGTAAAAGAAGATTCAGACACTAAACACCCTAATCTTATCCCTTATAAGGAACTTATGCTATCCCTAATTCCTTACTTCGAAGAGATAACTTTTGAGCACTTCCCTAGGGAGGAAAACCAGTTGGCTGACGCTTTGGAAACCGTGTCTTCAATGTTCAAGGTCAGATAGGAGAACGAAGCCCCTATGATTACAATTGAAAGATTCGACGAACCTACACATTGCTGTGATCTTGACACTGACTCGGAAAAGCCATGGTACCATGAGGTGATGAGATATCTTGAAGCACAAGAGTATCCCGAGGGAGCATCCATCAATGACATAAAATTCTTACGAAGATTTGCAGCCAAAATCTTCCTAAGTAACGGAATATTGTACAAGCGCAACCATGATTCAACTTTATTCTGATGTGTGGACAAGAAAGAGGCAGAGGAAATCATGGAAGACATGTACGATGGTCTCTTCGGTACTCACTCAAGTGGACATATGATGGCTAAGAAAATCTTAAGAGCCGGTTACTATTGGTCAACAATGGAGACTAATTGCCATCAACATTCAAGAACTTGTCACAAATGCCAAATCTATGCTGACAAGGTCCATGTGCCTCCTATCCCTTTGAACGTCATGACTGCTCCGTGGTCATTTGCAATGTTGGGCATTGACATGATTGGAGAGATCAAGTCCACCGCTTCCAACGGACATCACTTCATTCTTGTTGCTATCGACTATTTTACCAAATGGGTCGAAGCCACCTCGTTTGCCTCAGTCACCAAGAGTGTGCTATCCAGATTCATCAGACAAAACCTCATCTGCCGTTATGGTATCCCCGAAAGGATCATCACCGACAATGGGACTAACTTCAACAATGTTATGATCACTGAGCTTTGCACTCAGTTTAAGATCAAGCACCATAATTCTTCTCCGTATAGACCGAAAATGAATGGTGCAGTCGAAGCGACAAACAAAAATATCAAGAAGATTGTGCAGAAAATGTAAGTAACCTATAAGGATTGGCTTGAGATGTTTCCGTTTTCTCTACATGGCTACCGTACTTCAGCTAGAACATCAACTTGGGCAACTCCCTTTTCTCTAGTCTATGGCATGGAAGCTGTTTTTCCAGTGGAAGTTCAGATTCCCTCGCTGAGGATTATGAATGAGGTAGGCCTAGGCGAAGACGAGTGGATTCAAACGAGATTGGATCAGCTGAACTTGATTGAGAAAAACGGTTAGCTGTTGTTTTCCATGGTCAGACGTACCAAAAACGGATGATTAAGGCTTTCAACAAAAGATCAAGCCTCAAGTATATAAAGTTGGTGACTTAGTGATAAAATGCATCATTCTACCACAAGGAGACCCTAAAGGCAAATGGACTCCCACCTATGAAGGGCCATTTGTTGTCAAGAGAGTTTTCTCTGGCGGTGCCATGATGCTGACTACCATGGATGGTGAAGATTTCCCACATCCTATAAACGCGAACATAGTTAAAAAATACTACGCATAAGAGACCCGCTAGGTTGACACACCTAGGCAAAATAAGGGCATCCCGACAAACCAAAAGGTCTGGGAAAAAATTAGGGATATATGCAAAAGATTATACACCCGGCAAGTTGAAAACCCGAAAGGGCGACTTGGGCAAAAAAGGGTATCCTGGTGGGATGAAAACCCGAAAGGGCAGTCCAGGCAAAAATTAAGGATTAAAAGCGTATGACTATGTCCTACGGAATCAACACAGTCAATTTTATCACCAAGGTCCAAGTTAAAACGGTCCAAGATCAATCCAATCAACTTCTATCAACGGCAAGGGACATTCGAAGACATTGGGGTAATAGTAGAGTTGGAAGGCAATGAGATTGTTTCACATGACTATTTGTTTTCATTCTCAATTTTGTTTTCCTTTCGATGATTTCCTCTTACTAGGATCTCTGTCTCTCTGTACAAAAATGCCTATTCATGGGCAAAATATCAGTACAAATATACTTTGAAGTGCAAAATTTATGTCTTTGTTTTGAATGCAAATTTGTCCAATGACTAAAATTGAATGAACATATGCATATGAACATAATTAAAACTATTTGGCACATATGACCTAAGCAGTAACAGACACCTCTTTAATGAATATGGAATACCCCCACAGAGTTTATTTCACTATCATCCTCCTCAACAAAGTTACTCACAAAGTCTCTTTGCATAGGATAATCCCCAACCAGAGTCTCAATCTCTTGGCAGCTCCCTCTCTCCAGTTAGGTCAATTTTTACAAGTTGAAGCCTCGTGGATATTTTCCTAAAAGAAACTCACTTCCCCAACATGGTTTATTTCCCTAACAGGGTTTATTTCCCCAATAGGTTTTATTTCCCCAACAAGATTTATTTCCCCAACAACAATTGAGGAACCACAAAATTCCCCAGCCGAGTACATCCTCCCCAACCGAGTTTGTATTCCCCCGGCATAGTCCATCCTCCCCAGCTGAGCCCGTTATCCCCAATTGTGTATATACTCCCCAGTTGAGTGTATCCTCCCCAAGTTGAGTATGTCCTACCCGACTGAGTCTACACTCTCCAGTTTGAATTTTCCTTTTAGATTATTGCAAATCATAGGGCCACAACCCTAGATCCCCAGTAAAGACGTCAGTAAAGCCTTTATTATTTCCAAAAAGGTACTATGAAGCCTGGACCCGACCAAATATTAACACAATTTTCAAGTTATTATTGAAGCCTGGACCCAACCAGATAATAGTTTGACTTCTTCAATTGCCGAAGTCTGGGCCCGACTAGATAGCAGTTTAATTCCTACAAAATCATTAGCAAAACTCCTCTTCTACAATAGAGTTTGCCACTATCCTTAGTGAATTACTGAAACCTGGACCCAACCAGATAATAGTTTGAGTATCTGAAACCTGGACCCGACCAGATAACAGTTGATCTCAATTTCGAGATACTATGAAACCTGGACTCGATCAGATAATAGTCTAACTCTTCAAAGATATAGAAGAACCTGAACTCAACCCAATCAAGGTTTAACTTCTTTTCCCCAGTAGAGTTTGCCTCTACCCCAACAAATTACTGTGAAACCTGGATCCGACCAGATATCAGTTTTCAATTTCATCTTTTTAAGCAAGTTGTTGTGAAGCCTGGATCCGACCAGATAACAACTACCCTCAGAGATTTGTTGTGAAACCTGGAAACCGACCAAATAACAACTAAATCCCTAAACAGTTTATAGTGAAACCTGGACCCGACCAAATAGCAATTGACCTCATCAAATTCAAAAATCTGCAAAGCCTGGACCCGACCAGATGACAGTTTTTCAAACAGTTTATTGTGAAACTGGAGCCTGGCCAGATAATAATTAACTATGATCCTCAGAGAAACACTACAAAGCCTGGACTCGACCAGATAATAATATAACTTTCCAAAAACCATGAAACCTAGACCCGACCAGATAATAGTACAACATTCTAAAAACCATGAAACTTGGACCCGACCAAATAGTAGTTTCCACTTCAAGTTACTGCGAAGCCTCGATCCGACCAGATAACAATTAACTTCTGTATGCCCAGCAAGTTATTGTGAAGCCTGGATCTGACCAGATAACTATTCAATTTCAAGAAATTTTCTACAAAGCCTGGAATCCGACCAGATAACAGTTAATTCGTCTCTTCCCTAAGTAAGTTGCCATGATGCCTGGATCCGACCAGATAACATTCGACTAATTTATCCTCAGCAAATTGTGAAGCCAGGATCCGACCAGATAACAGTTGATATTCAAGAGATATTCCCCAGCGAAAGCATCCTTTTAACAAAGTTTGAAGATATGTATATTCTTCATCCCCAACGGCAATCAGGGATTCAACCCCCTCAGAATTTCCTCAGCGGCAGTCAGGGATTTATTTTCCCGGACAAAAACATACATCTCAATTTCATACATCATAGCATGTACACACCATATGCATTTAACATAATACCACATCTGGTGAACATCATGCATACATCAGCATTTTACTAACTCTTTTTCTCAAAGGTAAAGCATCAAGTTTTAGTATAAATCAACAAGAGATTTATGTTGATACTTCTTTCAGTATTTATCAACATTCCTCCAAATGACATCTATAAGCCCATTCACCATCCATCTTCGAGTGCAAATTTCGGGGCACTCTACTGCTCAATCATCTTTCACCTTCAAGTCACGAATGGCAGACTCGCCAATCTAACTCTTCAAATTTAAGAAGATTGAACAGGAGCAGATGTTGTACCCCAAAATTTTCCCTCTCATTTATCAAGTAATCTCTCACAAGAGCTCCTTCGATTCAAGACTGCATTATGGTTGATCAGCTCAAGACACCTCCTCAAGCACCGATGATTGGAAATTAGGGTTTGAGATTGCACAAGGATAAATGGACTTTTAATGTCCCATATGATTTTCATGGATCATTATGGACCTTCAAGATTTCTCATGTCAAGTTTCAAGCCTTGGATCACAAAATTGTTCAGTCAATTGATCAGATGACCTAAAAACAACAGTACTGATGAAAAGGTCAACTATACCCTGAAAAGTCAAACTTTGACTTTTTGGTCAACATTACATTCCAAAGATCAAAATTCATCAAGACATTCAAGAATATCAAACTTGATCATCAAGAAGTCAAGAAAGTCAAAAGTCAACTTGAAAAGTCAAGATTTCCAAGACTTAGAAATTTTCTAAGTGTTTTTATACATGATAATTTCATCACTTCATGCCATTCTTTCACCAAGATGCAAGACGATTCAAGGAAAAATTTTAACATGAAAGTTGTAGATCCCGATGAGACTACAAATTTGCTTTGCTGATCAAATCCTATAAGTTCTTGGATTTTGAGTTATAAATTCATGAAGTCGTGACATTTTTATTTAACACTTAGAGAAATTTTTAACAGATTTTATTCAGGATTTTATCCCAACTTCTTGGCATTTTTTCACATAGTTACAAGATGATTTTTTCAAAATGGGAAACATGAAAGTTATAGAGGATGTTTCAAGCTTTCCAAAACATCCAAGAGCATGAATTTATCATATTTGAGCTAGGAGATTCAAGAGCATGAAGTTGAGCATCCATTATTGAATTGCAAGTCATTTTAGTGAAGAACACATAACAAAACTTTTATGATTTTCTACATAATCTTATGTTGCAGGTTTCCTTGCTTGCAAATATCATCGTAATTTAATGCTTACACCCACTCTTGAGCTATTACCCAAGTGTTTAAACCATTGTCCAAAAGATCTTTCCATTTATGGCATAAAGGCACCATTGCTATTCTTGAAAAGCAAGCTTTTTGTACAAAGTTTGTCTTGAGCCCATACCTTAATGGTTGTTGATTATACTCCACCATAAATCATGGAAAGTAGCTCCTCAATACCAGAAACTTTGGTACTTCATCTTAGGACCATGGAGTACTTGATTTAGTTTGATCTTTGTAATCCAACCAAACCATAACATGATGTTTTAAAAACCTAATCAACTCATATGCACAAACCCATTGCCTATAAATAGAAGAAGAATTTGCAAGAGAAAGAGGTTAGAAAAAATAGAGAGAAAAGCCAGAAGTTTTTTTTGTTGTAAACTAGCCATCAAGATCCCATACTCTCCAAAAAGTCATAACTGTCCAAAAAAAAGCTTCCACTCTTGAGTTTTAAAGTCTAAATATTTGGAACTCTCACACCTGGAAAGCTCTGTCTAAACAGCCAATCATCTTACATACATCACCTAGAAATTGTTCAAACTCAATAACAAGCTTCTACAACACCTTTGTTTTCTCTTCCAAGTTCAAGAACAGTCAAGTCAACAACTCAAGCTCAGAATATAAGATCCAGCTCCAAGGTAAGTTTCTTGACTTTAGTTCTTCATTTCAAGCATCATTAGTAATTCATTTTTTGAAGACCAAGTGTAGTAACCATTGTCCTTGAAGCTAACCTTCTGTTTATCTTTCATTTTTTTCATTATGTGTTGAGAACTAACCCATGTATGCAGCAAAACAACGTTGAAGTAAAAAATGACAGTATGAGTGGACACATAGCCTTATGAGACAATACATACTGCTTTACAGGCCTAAAATAGAAGGAAAAAGAGTGTATGAGTCGACACAAAGCACGTATGAGTCGACACGCGAAGTGTATGAGTCGACACATACCATTATTTATTGACTCATACTGAGTTGATTTGGAAATACAGGGGCAAGGAAAGTTATATGTCGATGCATAGGAGCTTGTATCGACACATAATAGTTCAAAATGCATTTTTTCCTTCTTTTTACAATGTTTTTACATTTCCTTCATTGTAATTTGATATGGTTGTAATATTTAAGTTCCTATTTCATCCCCATTTGTAAATTGTACCCCCGTCCCCTAAACGATGTAATAGCGTAGGACTTTATTTTCTGCAATTTAACACTTTCAAATACAAATGTTAATAACTAGGGTGTGTATGGAAAGATAAAATAAAAAAATAGATAACCCTAATCAAACATTAAATGCATGAAAATCAAACACACTATTCACAGATGCACCCTTAAGGTTAACTCCACTTGTTGCCTAAAAAATGGTCATGTTATGCATGTGGGATGTCTTAGCAAAAACAATTGAAATACAAGATCATAGTCCCTCGATGACGCTATAAATGTTGCCTTTCAAAATGATCTTAGTCCCTCAAAAAGAAATTCTAAGATACCTCACAACATTGCTATCATGACTATACGATAACCCACACCCGTCCCTTTACATCCAAAGATACGGTTTCTTACCAAACCAATGGTAAGATAGCAATATCAAAGGAAAGGAGGAAATGAACAAAGACTTTTGAGTAGGTAGATTGTTCCTAGTCGCTTGCTCACTTTCAAATCAAACATTCTTGCTTATTTTCAAAACAAACACCAAACACTTTCAAAAACAAACTTTCAAAACAAAAAATATTTTCAAAAGTCCAACACTTTGTATACGTTCTTACGAACGAGAACTATTACAAAGTTTGCCTAAACGAAGGCGCATTTTCAAAATACTTTCAAAAACCACACAATACACAATTTCAAACAAAAACAAGTGATATAGTAAGTAACTAAGAGCCCATGGAAAACCATGGATGAAAAGGGTTCTAATACCTTCCCTTTTCATAATCTACCCCCCGAACTCAAGAAATAATCTCAAAGGTCTTTCCTGTGCTTTTTCACCATTCCTTTTGGATAAAAGAAAAGTCGGCAGAGACTCTTGCTAAACCGCAACATTTGTGATAAAATGCAAAACAACCAAGTCAGTTCTCCCACCGTGTCACACTTCCGCTCGAGAAATGGACGAGATTTTGAAAATTATAAAAAAAAAGTGATTTCAAGATTGTGGAGTAGTTGGGGCAAACCCCTTCCAAGATTTCTATGTTATCTTTGCTACTCTATTCCGATGCTCATGCTCGGGCGTTAATAAAATTCTTGAAGAAGGCCCTTGTCCCTCATGAGACCACAACTGACCAGTTTGAAAATTTTGTGGCAAGCTTGACGACCGATAATGGTTTGGGGTTCTCAGGTGCTGATCTGACACCACTTGGAAAGAACCATAACAAAGCTCTACATGTTTCTGTTGAATGTAAGTGGACTACCCTAGCACATGGTCTAGTTGACACTGGATCTTCTTTAAACGTGCTACCCAAGGGGGATTTAGACCATTTATACTATGAAGGACTAGTTTTGAAATCAAGTGATATTATTGTGAGGGCTTTCGATGGGTCCAAAAGGAAAGTTCATGGAGAGGTGGATCTCCCGATCAAGGTGGGCTCACAGATTTTCAACTCTACTTTCTACATCATGGATGTCCGTCCTGCCTACTCCTGTTTGTTGGGTCACCCTTGGATCCATGGAGAAGGGGTATTAACGTCAACTCTTCATCAAAAGCTAAAGTATCCGGTCAAAGGAAGGATTTTCACTGCCTGTGGTGAGGAGGAGTTCATGGTAAGCCACCTCAACTCTTTCAAATATATGGAGATGTATGGCGAATTTATAGAAACCCCGTGTCAAGCTTTTGAAGTTGTGACACCAATGATTGCTACTGCCAAATGTTCCTCTGATGTGTCCGAAGTTGTTAAGGTCGTGCCAAAGATGGTGTCATTCAAAGATTCTCGTGCCGCTGTCGAAGAAGGATGTTGTGATACTTGGGGGCAGCTCCTCGAAATCCCATTCAAAACAGACAAATGTGGTTTGGGTTTCACTATCATGGCTCAGAAAGAAGTGATGTGCGCTCGTGCAGGAAAGCCCCCTCTCCGTATTGGAAGCCATGAAGTCAACGCTGTAGGTGATTCTGATGATGAATTTGCATTTGAAGATTGGGTATATCCTACTACAACAAAGTTCAACAATTGGCACGCAAAGGACTTCATTCCCATCTCCTTCATTGAGGAGTAATTACTTGTTTATTGCTTTTTATTAATTCAAGAACATTTTGTCTATAATATTAAGCAATGACTTTTAAGCCATGTTCCTGGCCCGAGGCACTATGGTCCATTTGTTAAGGGTTTTATTTATGTTCATTTTATCATATGATCATTCAATACAAATCATTAGACTTTTGCATTCAAATATTTATGCTCACTATCTTTCTATTTCTTCAAATACGTTTTTCAAAATAGCCATGTATCTTACATGCACACACACACACACACACCACTCTTGCAGGTCCTCATCCACTCCAGATCTCATTGCCAATGACTCTACTATTGCCTACTATGATTTTGAACATCCAATTAACCAAGCCAAAGACAAAGACAAGGAAGATTGTGAAATACCAGGAGAACTAGCCAGACTTCTATTATAAGAGGAAAAATCTATTCAGCCGCATGAAGAGTCAGTTGAAGTCATCAATCTAGGTACCGAGACATACAAGAAAGAAGTCAAGATCGACGCTAACCTGGAAAGCAGTGTCAAAAGTAGATTGGTTCCGATGTTGCATGACTATGTGGAAGTTTTTGCTTGGTCGTAAGAAGATATGCCAGGGTTGGATACCAACATTGTAGTTCATCGTCTGCCGACAAAAGAAGATTGTCCTCCTGTCAAACAAAAAGTTCATCGCATGAGGCCTGACATGTCTGAAAAGATAAAAGTTGAAGTGATGAAACAATTTGATGCAGGATTCCTAACTGTGATATATTATTCCCAATGGGTTGCAAATGTGGTTCCAGTACCAAAGAAAGACGGAAAAGTTCGCATGTGCGTAGATTATAGAGATCTGAATAGGGCAAGCCCCAAGGATTATTTCCCTCTACCTCATATTCATGTCTTGGTCGATAACACTGCTCAACATAAAGTCTTCTCTTTCATGGATGGTTTCTCCGACTATAATCAAATTAGGATGGCTCCTGAAGATATGGAGAATACCACTTCCGTTACGGAATGGGGAACCTTCTGTTACAAGGTCATGTCGTTCGAATTAAAAAATGCAGAGGCAACATATCAAAGAGCTATGGTAGCTTCATTTCATGATATGATCCATCGTGAAATAGAGGTATATATGGAAGATATGATTGCAAGATCACAAACTGAAGAGGAACATCTCAATCACCTATACAAGCTATTCGAGAGGTTGAAAAAGTACAAATTAAGGTTGAACCCTAATAAGTGCACATTCGGAGTACGACCTGGAAAGCTTCTAAGTTTTGTTGTCAGTGGTAAAGGCATCGAAGTCGATCCTGCCAAGGTAAAGGCCATCCAAGAAATACCAGTACCCCACTCTGAAAAGGAAGTTAGAGGATTCTTGGGTTGACTTAACTACATCGCCCTCTTCATATCTCACTTAACTGCTACTTGTGAGCCAATCTTCAAACTCTTGAAGAAAGATCAAGTAGTCAGATGGAATGATGAATGCCAAGCTTCCTTCCATAAAATAAAATAATATATGCAAGAACCTCTTATTCTCATGCCTCCAGTTGAAGGAAGACCCTTGATCATGTACTTGACAATGCTAGAGAATTCTATGGGGTGTGTTTTGGGCCAACAAGATGAATCTGGCCAAAAAGAGCATGCTATATACTACCTGAGCAAAAAGTTCACCGACTGTGAAACCAGATATTCACTGCTCGAGAAATCTTTATGCGCTCTGGCATGGGATGCTCGTCGGATAAGACAATATATGTTGACTCATACCACTTTGTTGATTTCTAAGATGGACCCAATCAAGTACATCTTCGAGAAACCCTCTCTTTCCAGACAGAGAGATAGATGACAAATAATCTTGACTGAGTATGATATTCAATACACAACACAAAAGGCCATCAAAGGAAGTGTATTAGCATATCATTTTTCCCATCAAGCTGTTGATGATTATCAATCTATGAACTTTGACTTCCCGGATGAGAACATCATGCTAGTGACTGACTGCGTGAAACCTGGACTGTATGACGGACCTGAACAAGGATCCCGATGGACTATGGTCTTTGATGAGGCTTTCAAGGCTTTGGGTAACATAATTGGTGTTGTGATCATATCCCCTGAAGGTTGCCACACTTCTTTCACTACCAGACTATGCTCCGATTGTACGAACAACATGGTTGAGTACGAAGCATGCATCTTGGGTCTGAAGGCTGCCATTGATTTAAGGATCAAGCATTTGAATGTGTTTCGGGATTCTGCTCTAATGATTAGCCAAGTAAAAGGAGATTGGGACACTAAGCACCCTAATCTCATCCCTTACAAGGAGCTTGTGCCATCTCTGATTCCTTAATTCGAATAGGTCACCTTTGAACACTTCCCTAGGGAAGAAAATTAGTTGGCTGACACTTTGGCTACAACGTCTTCTATGTTCAAGGCCATATGGGACAATGAAGCTCCTATGATTACAATTGAGAAATTTGACGAACCTGGGCATTGCTGTGAGCTTGACACAAACACATAAAAGCCATGGTACCATGACGTGAGGAGATATCTTGAAGCACAAGAGTACCCTGAAGAAGCATCCATCAATGACAGAAAGTTCTTACGAAGATTTTCAGCTAAATTCTTCCTAAGTAATGGAATCTTGTACAAACGCAACCATGACTTTACTCTACTCTGATGCATGGACAAGAAGGAGGCACAGGAAATTATGGAAGACATGCATGATGGTCTCTTTGGGACTCACTCTAGTGGACATACCATGGCAAAGAAAATCCTGAGAGCTGGTTACTATTGGTCAACCATGGAGACTGATTGCCATCACCACTCGAGAACTTGCCACAAATGCCAAATCTATGCTGACAAGGTCTATGTGCCTTCTATCCCTCTAAATGTCATGACCACTCTGTGGCCATTTGCAATGTGGGGAATTGACATGATTGGAGAGATCAAACCCACTACTTCTAATGGACATCGCTTCATTCTCGTCGCTATTGATTATTTAACCAAATGGGTCGAAGCCGCCTTTTTTTCCTCAGTCACCAAGAATGTGGTAGCCAGATTCATCAAACATAACCTTATATGCCGTTGGTATCCCCGAAAGGATCATCACCTACAACGGGACTAACCTCAACAATACTATGATCACTGAACTTTTCACTTAGTTCAAAATCAAGCATCACAAATTTTCTCCTTATAGACCTAAAATGAATGGTGAAGTGGAAGCAGACAACAAAAACATTAAGAAGATTGTGCAGAAGATGGTAGTGACCTACAAGGACTGGCATGAGATGTTACCGTTTTCTCTTCATGGCTACCGTACTTCAGCTCAGACATCAACTGGGGAAACTCCCTTTTCTTTAGTCTATAGCATGGAAGTTGTTTTTCCAGTGGAAGTTCAAATTACCTCACTAAGGATTATGAATGAAGCAGGCCTAGGTGAAGATGAGTGGGTTCATACAAGGTTGGATCAGTTAAACTTGATCAATGAAAAACTACTGGCTGCTATTTGTCATCGTCAAATGTACCAAAAATGTATCAAGGCTTTCAACAAAAAGATCAAGCCTCGAGTATATCAAGCTGGTGACTTGGTGATAAAGTGCATCATTATGCCATAAGGAGACCCTAGGGGAAAATGGACTACCACCTACGAAGGGTCATTTGTTGTCAAGAGAGTGTTCTCTGGTGGTGCCATGATGCTGACTACCATGGATAGTGAAGATTTCCCATATCCTGTGAATGCATACATAGTTAAAAAATCCTACGCATAAAGGACCCGCTAGGTTGACACACCTAGGAAAAAATAAGGGCATCCCGGAAAACCAAAAGGTTTGTGAAAAAATTAGGGATATATGCAAAAGATTATACACCCGACAAGTTGAAAATCCGAAAGGGCGACTTGGGAAAAAATGGGTATCCTGGTGGACTGAAAACCCGAAAGGGTGGTCCAGGCAAAAGTTAAGGATTAAAAGCGTATAACCATGTCCTGTGGAATCACCACAGTCAACTTTATTACCAAGGTCCGAGTTCAAACGGTCCAAGATCAATCCAGTCAACTTCTGTCAATGGCAAGGGGAATTCAAAGACATTGGGGAAATAATAGAGTTGGAATGCAATGAGATCACTTCCACATGTCTATTATCTTTGTTTTCAATTTTGTTTTCCTTTCGAAGATTTCCTCTTACTAGGATCTCCGTCTCTTTGTACAAAAACGCCTATTCGTGGGTAAAATATCAATACAAATGTATTTTAAAGTGCAAAATTTCTATTTTTTGTTTTGAATGCAAAATTGTCCAATGACTAAAATTGAATGAACATATGCATGTGAACATAATTAAAAATATTTGGAGCATGTGTCCCGCTAAGAAGAAACAAGCATCTCTTTAATGTATATGGAATATCCCCCACATATTTATTTCATTACCATTATCCCCATAAGGACGGCTACGATAAAACTTTCCCAACAGAGTTGCCCACAAAATCTCTTTGCATAGGTTGATCCCCAACCAGAGTCTCAATCTCTTGACAAATCTCTCTCCAGCTAATTTGGTCCTAAAAGAAGAAGTCTTGTGGATCTCTTCCTAAAAGAACTCACCTCGTCAGCAGTTCATCAAGTATTCATCAACAGGGTTTATTTCCCTAACAAACAACATACGACAAATAAAGAACAAAAAAATTCCCCTGCATAGTCTATCCTCTCCAGCTTGAGTTTGCCTTTCAGACTATTAAGAGGGCCACAACCCCTAATCCCCAGTGAAGTCGCCAACAAAGCCTTTGCTATCTCCAAAAGATACTATAAAGCCTGTACCCGACCATATAATAGTACAACTTTCAGTCATTATGAAGCCTGGACCCGACCAGATAATAGTGAAACTTTTAAATACTATGAAGCCTGGCCCTGACCAGATAATAATACAATTTTCAGTTATTATGAAGCCTGTACACGACCAGATAATAGTTAACTTCTCAAGACACTTTGAAGCCTGGGCCCGACCAGATAATAGTGTAACCTTTCAAATACTATGAAGCCTGGACCCGACCAGATAATAATACAACTCTCAAAATACTATGAAGCCTGGACCCAACCAGATGTTAGTTCAACTTTCAGTTACTATGAAGCCTGGACCCAACCAGATAATAGATAACTTCTCAAGACGCTATGAAGCCTGGACCCGACTAGATAATAGTTTAACTCTTCGAGATATTGAAGAACCTAGACTCAACAAGACAAGGGTTTAACTTCTTTTCCCCAGTAGAGTTTGCCTCTACCCAGCAAGTTACTATGAAGCCTGGACCCGACCAGATATCAGTTCAACTTTATCTTTTCACACAAGTTATTGTGAAGCCTGGAATCTGACCAGATAACAATTCCCCTCAAGAAGTTTGTTGTGAATCTTGGAATCAGATAAGATAGCAATTAATTTCAAGCAAGTTATTGTGAAGCCTGGACCCGACTAGATATTAGTTCAACTTCATCTTTTCAGACAAGTTTATTGTGAAGCCTGGACCCGACCAGATAGAAATTAATTTCATCCACTTCAAAAAAAAATTGTGAAGCCTGGAACCCAACCAGATAACAGTTCAATTTCCAGAAATTTTTCGTGAAGCCTGGATCCGACCAGATAATAGTTAATTTATTCTTCCCTAGTAGGTTATTGTGAAACCTGGAATCCGACCAGATAGTAGTTGACTTCCTCATCCTCAGTAAGTTGTTGTGAAGCCTAGGTCCGACCAGATAACAACTAACATTCAAGAGATATTCCCCGGCGGAAGCATTCTTTCAACATAACTTGAAGATATGTATATTCTTCATCCCCAACAGCAATCCGAGATTCAGCTTCCCAGAACTCCTCAGCAGTAGTCGGGGATTTATTTTCTCGGACAAATATGCATCTCACATTCATACACATAGCATATACATACGAAACACATTTAGCACAATCTCATTCATCTTGAGAGCGTCACACATACATCTGTATTTAACTAACCCTTTTTCCCACAGGTAAAACATCAAGTTTTAGTATAAATCGACCAAAGATTTATGCTGATACTTATTCCAGTATTTACCATCATTCCTCTAAATGGAATCTATAAGCCCATTCCCAATACATCTTCGAGTGCAAATTTCTGGGCACTCTAGTGTTCAATCATCTTCCACCTTCAAGTCACGAATGGCGGATCCGCCAATCTAACTCTTCAGGTTTAAGAAGATTGAACAGGGGAATCTATTGTACCCCAAAAATTTCCCTCTCACTTCTCAAGAAATCTCTCATAAGATCTCCATTGATTCAAGACTACACAAGGTTTGGTCAGCTCAAGACACTTCCTCAACACTGACAATTGAAAATTAGGGTTTGAGTTGTCATAAGGACAATTGGACTTTCAAGTCCCCAAGTTACTTTCATGGATCATTAGTAACCCTCAATATTTCTCATGTCAATTTTCAAGTTTTTGATCACATTTTTTCTCAGCCAATTGATCAGTTGACCTAAAATCATCTGTATTGGGGAAAAAGTCAACTATGGTCAATTGGAAGTCAAACTTCATAATTTTTTATCCATATCAACATTATGAACTCATATATGTCAATTGATCAAGTTTGGATCACAATTCCTCAAGAAATTTTATCAGATCATCAAAAGGGCAAAATGGTCAAAATTAGGGTTTTAATTGAGGAGGTTCAATTTTTGACTTTTGACCTAACAAATGACTTATTGGTTCAAGACATGATATAAAGGATACAAATGCACCATCTTGACCTAATTTCATAGTTCAAATCATCTCTCAAGATCAATTGATTGATAATTGAATTTCAGTCAACTGATGAAAAGTTAACTGTACACTGAAAAGTCAAACTTTGACTTTTTGATCAAAATCAAGTTTCAAAGATTACAATTTATCAAGACATGTCAAAATATGAAACTTGTTCATCAAGGAATTGAAAAGTCAAAATTCATTTTTGAAAAGTCAAAATTCTAAGACTTAGAAATTTTTCTAAGTGTTGGAAAATTAACTTTTTTTCATAACTTTGTGCCAAATTTCCACCATGATGAAAGATGATTCAAGGGAAACTTCCAACATGAAAGTTGTAGATATCAATGAGATATAAAGCATTGTAGGGAATAACTTTTCCTAGAAATGCTTCGATTTCAAGTTATGAATTTATGAAGACATGTCGATGAAACTAAAAAGACTTAGTGAAATTTTGCCCAAGGTAGGCAGGATTTTGACCTATCTTCATGGCAAGTTTTCACCTAGTTCCAAATTGATTCTTCAAAAATGTCCAACATAAATGTTGTAGAGGATGTTACAAGCTTTCCAAAATATTCAATAAGTCATTGAGATCATACTTGAGCTAAGAGAATCGAAGGCAAGAAGTTAGGGTTTCAAACTTAATTTACGAGGCATATTTTGTGATGAACATGAACCAAATCCATAGCCATGCTGCATAATCCTCACTTTGAAGGCCTAAAACTTGTTTTTCACTCCTTAATTTAATGTTTACACAACTTATTGATCAATTGTCTAATTGATTCAAGCATTGTCCAAAGCATTTTGCCATTCTAGGGAGAAAGTCACCATTTCCATTCTAGTAAAGCAAGCTTTATGCACAAAGTCAGCTTCTTGAGCTCCTAACTTGTTTTCTTTAAGTACACTCCATCCAAAAAGTCAGAAGAAAGCTTTTTTAAAGTCCAACCACTCTATAATAGCATGGTACAAGGCATGGAAACTTGTTTTGTCAAGAAAATCACATGTTGAGCTTAAACATGTAAATTCAAATTCTGACTTGTTGTAGCACACAAAACCTTTTGCTTATAAATATAGACACTATTTTCAAGCTAAGACACGAATGCTAAGACCCTGAAACTCTCTCAAACACTCACAAATCAGAAATTGCTCAAAAACACCATTGATACACAGTTCTGACCTTGAACTTGTATCTCTCATTTCCCTCGTGCGTTTCCCTCAAATTCATTTGCAAAGCTTCTATACCTCAAATATAGTCCATCCCTATCCTTTTTTGGAACTATAACGCCATCTTCATTGTGATCGGTGGATCTGGAACTGACTGTTTAACGCTGGTTCGCGAAATGTCGCGGAAGCAAGAGTCGCCACCGTCTTTTATTTTCTCCAAATGGAAAGGACAAAAGCACATAAAAATTCCTTATTGAGATTAGTTCTCGGTTCGGGAGGTAGATTTATAGAAAGGGAAGGTGTTAGCACCCTTTCTATCCATGGTTATCCATGGGCTCTTAGATACTTGCTCATTGTGTTTTCAAAAGTGTTTGCTTTTCAAAGTGTGAGTGGGTTTGAAAAAGTTTCGTTTAAAGATTTCAGATCGACTCTTGTATCAGTCCTCAAGAGTGTTTGAAAAATTGTTTTGAAAGTGTCGGTGTGAAAAGAGTTTTGATTGTTTTTTAGAGCAAGTATCTATGAGTCATCTACCTACCCTAAGGAATTAGGTTGTGTAAATGTCCTTAAGGTAGTGCCATCCCACCATTGAGAGGTAGGTAGCACCACCGTTGGAGGTGTTCGGGTCAATTCGTTTTTAGGGACAGTGTGGTCACCAAAGCAACAGTAGGACACCTTAGAAGCTACCCTTATGCCATTGATCCTTTTTTAATTCCGAGGCAACCGTTTCGAGGCAACTGGATCATGTCATGGACATAAGGACTTACTAAAACGTCCTATACTCGACGACCACGTTTCGAAGGCAAGGCAACAATGAGGAGTACCCTAAGAGTGGTGTGTGAATTGTGTGTTCTTTTCAATTATTGTTTGTCTTGTCATGCATCGGTGATCTACGCTTTGATTTTATTTTTGGCCATTCATTCTTTCATGCAAATTATTAGTAGTTAAAAAGTGCGGGAAGATAAAAGTCCTACGCTATTACAAAGGCGCGGGTCTACATCGCCAAATTAAACCAAGACCCGATTTGAATAAATAAAATGCGGAAAAATAAATATCCTAATTAATCTATTACAAGGCTTTGGGGCAAGTACATAAATTTCACAAAGAAAAATAAACGCGCGAAGAGAAAATCATATTCGAAGGTGCGAGGGCGTTGGACCCTTTGAGGAAATCAAATCGAAATTATTAAATTAATTAAATTAAATAAAGGAAAGGACTTATTTTTTTTATGTTTTTGTGTTTATGGAATTTAATGAGAATAAAGAAAATTAATATTGAAAGAAATCCTAATTCTAAATTGTTTTTAATTATAAAAAAAATGTTTAAGTTGTAACCTAATTTAACCCTAATTAATTAAATGGCATATTTATTTACAAAAATAATTAATAATTCATAATGGTGAAAAAGGAAAAAAAGAATAAAAGTATAAAAACCCTAATTTCTACATTTTTTAGTTTATTTAAAGAAAATTAGAATTAACCTAAAATTAAACTAATTAGTTATTAGAATTTTATTTACAAAATATTGATTAAAAAGTAAATGAACATATTTTTATTTTTTATAGTTTCTGATTTTTTTGTACTTTTATGTTATAAAAATTAATTTGTGGAATTAAATAAACAATTAATATAATTAAAATAAATGAAAGAAAAGAAAAAAAAGAAGAGAAGAAAATGCAAACAGATGGGGGTGTTGACCCAATGGAGGAGGTGAATTTGCAGCAATTGAGCCCATTTGAAAGAGGCCTTTTTTTGACTTTTCTGGCTTGTATGCACATGGTTGACTGAGGGTACATGGTGGACTGCGTTATCTGACCATTAGATGAATCTCCCTGGCGCGTGGCAGGCACAAACGTTGAGGCCTATGGTACTCCCTTGAGTGTGGTGATCACCTGAACATGTAAATATAAAAAATATAGAGGAATATGGGGACCTGGGGATCGAACCCAGGTCCCAAGGCTTGCAAACATCACTTTCCACCAACTGAGCCATTTAGCAACTTTGTTATTATAATGGAAAACAATTAATATAATAAAAAATAAGGGTTAGTGATATGAAGACAAAAAACGCGCCAACTTTTTGAACCGGCCAACCATAGTCCAACACCTCATCTTCTTCTCCCTGGCTTCATTTTCACCTGAAAAAATATAGAATGGATAGCGGGGGTTTTAAACCCCCACTAAGTGAAGAACACAAAAATAGCGATTAGGCCCTGGGCTCATATAAATTGAGCGCGAGGCATGGTTTTGAATCGTTAGGAAGCCCTGATTCTAATGGCATAGGTCTTGTTGTCTGATTTTTCCAGAAGAGGAAAGCCCCAAATTCAAACCTCCGAAAACCTAGAAAACGTCAATGGCATCTTTCTATACAAGCACTATTAATCCAATTCAATGGCACCATTAGCTTTAGTGAGTTCATGTTAGTGCAAAACAATCATTAGAATGCATTAATATGGCATGAAAATGTAAATACGAATATGTAAAATATCAAGAACAGGGCGGCTTCATTCTACCGATTCTTGAGGTTAGAGGCTATGGTTTTGATTCAGAAAGCTTCCTTGATGTGTCAGGAATGTAATGGAATCGTTCTTTGGCTTGGAAAAGTGCTCTATGTCTGTTTTCAGTTTTCAATTTTTTTGACAAAAAATGCAAAGTGATTCTTTGGTTTGAGGCGCAGCTCCCAGGTTCTTGTGATTAGGGTTAGGTTTCTGTATGTATATGGAATGATTTTGGTCAAAAATCCAAGCCCAACAACCATGTATTCAATGCTTTTGAGATTTGATTTCAATGGTATCTTTTTCAATCTTTTTCATGTCCTTTTGATGCCAATCATTGCCAATCACCTTGATTCTTTCCTTATTGAATAGTGCACGAAATCTTGAGTGAATTCTATGCACAAAAAGATTTGAAAAGCATGGATTAGTATTTTTCTTATAATTAATTTTAATTAAATGAATTAAATAAATTAAATATTCAAATAATTAATTAAAAATAGGAAAATAACTCCCCTTTGGGTCAATGGGTCGTGCATAGCTTTTGGGTGATGATTCTTGGAAGAAATTGAGGCCCATTAGCAATTTTGAGGTATTTGAAGTAAAGTTGACTTTTCAAAATTCTCAAAAATTTCCCAACTTCCACAAGGCATATCTTGCTCAATTTTTAAGCTTTGATCATGTTCTTAGACATTTTGGAAAGGTATTGAAGTCCTCTAACCAATGCCTTTGGTCCCATGTCATTTTACTTAACAATCTCAAGTTATGGTCTTTGACTTAAAGTGCCTTTTTGTTGACTTTTGAAAATGACCTATAATGTTGAGATTGATAACTTTTTGTGAGAGCATTTCTTGGACTTGAAGTGTGAAGATGAGTTGTAGGAAATGTCATTCTCTTCAAAATGAGCTTTGGATGGAATTTTTCTGATAAACCATGTAGAAGTTATGCCCTGGTCAATTTACAGTTGACTTTTTAAACTGTCCAAAAATAGAAACTTTTGCATCTTGAGACTTTTTGAGCCATGCTTTGAGAATCATGATCAAGAATTGATCAAATGATGTTTGTGGCTTCAAAATAAGATGTTGACCAAAAATTTTGACTTTTGACTGTCAAATGACCATTTTGCCCCTGTAGTTGACTGTAGGGCAATTAGGGTTTCTGACTGTGCAACTTGGTGCTGTGAGTCTTGAAACCTTGCATCTGGATGCTTGACAATGTTTATAGGCATGTGGGACTTGTTTGGACCCTTGGAAACTTCAATTTCTTTGCCAGAACCAAAACCCTAGTTTTTGACTGTTAGGAGGCCATTGAGCTGTGCAACTCTTGAGAGATTGTGAAGCATGCTCTTTGCAAATCTTGAAGAATATGGGAGGGCAAATTTTGGGGTACAACAGTTGCCCCTGTTCAATCTTCTTAGACCTGAGGATGTAGATTGGCTGGCGTGCCTTTCGTAATCCGAGGGTGGAAGATGATTGGACACTAGAGTGCCCAGAAATTTGCGCTCACATAGTAGTGTGATGGTGGGAATGGGCTTATAGATGCCATTTGGAGATTAGTGGATAGGAAGATGGGCTTATAGATGCCATGTTGAGAGGTGATGGAAGGTGGATGGGCTTATAGATGCCATCTGGGTGTCGATCGCGTAAGAGATACCTTAGCGAGAACCTGCGTACCTGAAAAAAGAAAGATGATTACCTGGCCTGTTACAGGAGCTGATCTTCAAACTCTTTGTATAGATGCACCCTGGTTGGTTACAGGAATCAGGTCTGGAGCTTCAAAAGGTTATGGATTAATTAGGGATGGTTACTACCTCAACGGGACGGTGAGAGAACCTTGGGCGATTACTATCTCAACAGGAACGCTGAGAGAACTTTGGACGATTACTACCTCAACAGGAACACTGAGAGAACCTTGGACGATTACTACCTCAACAGGGACGCTGAGAGAATCTTGGGGCGATTACTACCTCAACAGGAACGCTGAGAGAACCTTGGACGATTACTACCTCAACAGGAACGCTGAGAGAATCTTGGATGTCTTCTACTGGGATAAGAATCAGGGAGATCTTAGGGTCGATCTGACTGAACCGGAGAAGGCCTTTGACTGGATAAAAATCAGAAGAATCTTTAGGAATCGATTTAACTGAACCGGACAAAGTCTTGAAATCTTCAACTGGAATAAGAATCAGGGAGATCTTAGGGTCGATCTGACTGAACCAGAGAAGGCCTTTAACTGGATAAGAATCAGGAAAATCTTTAGGAATCGATTTAACTGAACCGGACAAGGTCTTGAAATCTTCAACTGGATAAGAATCAGGGAAATCTTAGGGTCGATCTGACTGAACCAGAGAAGGCCTTTGACTGGATAAGAATCAGAAAAATCTTTAGGAATCGATTTAACTGAACCGGACAAGGTCTTGAAATCTTCAACTGGATAAGAATCAGGGAGATCTTAGGGTCGATCTGACTGAACCAGAGAAGGCCTTTGACTGGATAAGAATCAGAAAAATCTTTAGGAATCGATTTAACTGAACCGGACAAAGTCTTGAAATCTTCAACTTGAATAAGAATCAGGGAGATCTTAGGGTCGATCTGACTGAACCAGAGAAGGCCTTTGACTGGATAAGAATCAGAAAAATCTTTAGGAATCGATTTAACTGAACCGGACAAGGTCTTGAAATCTTCAACTGGAATAAGAATCAGGGAGATCTTAGGGTCGATCTGACTGAACCAGAGAAGGCCTTTGACTGGATAAGAATCAGGAAAATCTTAGGGTCGATTTAACTGAACCAGGCTAAAGTCTTGGACATAGCTGAGAACTTAACTGGATCTTTCCTGAAAGGTAAAGGTCAGTCATATGCAATGCATGATATGGATCAAGCAATGATGTTCTCAACATAAATGAGATTTGTAAGATATGATGCGTATATGCATGCTATAATGTATGGAAATGTGATGTTTATGAACGTATGTTTTTTGTCTAGGAAAGTAAATCCTTGACGGGTGTCGGGAAGTCACATCCTGGGCTGATGTTGGAGAATAGTGCTTTGTTGTTTCCGCTGTGGATGATAGTTGCAAGAATACCGGTAGGAGAAGATAACTCCGTTGGGGGATAAACTTGATGAAGAGATTACTCTGCGGGGAGAAAATTATTCTAGCGATCTTGCTGGGGAACAATACTCTGTGGGGAGAGAGATACTTTGCTGGGATGATGATAACTCCGCTGGGGATACCATTGTTATGTTGGAAGTGTTAATAGACTTTGCTGGGGATAAGAAGACTTCGCCGAGAACAATCTTTCTGTGGCTTTTGGCTGAGGATAACCCAGTTATATCCTGGTAGGGAAACAACCTTTGAATAAAGCCGGGGGACGCGTTCGTGCTTTACGGGGATAAGCTTCCTGAATCTACTGGGGATAAGCTTACTGCTTGGGGAGATGGATTCCAACTTTCCTGGGGAAACTGGATTGGACTCTCCTGGGGAAGTTTTGAACTATAATGGACTCTCCTGGTGAAATCTTGAGATGTGTTGGGGAAGTGACTCCACTGAATGCCTGGTATACCGTCGGGGAACAATCTTTAGGTCAAGATTATCGGGGATGTTTGTTAAGAATATTTGTATATCGTGCTGGGGAATGTTGAGATCTGCGGGGGTACCCAACTTCCTTAAGGCTGATAACAGCTTTGCTTGGGGAGAGTGCATTGACTTGCTGGCTCATTCTCTGGGGAATTAAGACATACTGGTTATGTTCTTCAGCTGAACCTACCTTGATACTTTGGCGGACAGAGCAATTAGATCGCTTAGACAACTCTTTATTGCCCTTGTTTCTAATGTTACCTGTCATTAATCCTTTGTTTCGTATGCAAATATTTATGAGTTAGCAATTAGTGTCAAATGCATATATCACAAATTGAACCTTGGACGTTCTTCGCAAAACAAAACAGAAAAGGAAAACAATTGGCAATTTTAACTGAAAAGTGTATTTATATTGATTTTTGAATTTGCCTGTAAAATAGGCGTTTATGTACAAGAGGCTGACGTCCTAGTAAGAGAACGCCGCCGAACAAAAGAGTTTATACAATTTGTACAAAGGGAAAACAAAACAGCTATATGAAATGAATGATCCCACTGGGTTCCAACTCTGATATCGCCTTTATATCTTCGAGCGTCTCATCACTTGATGACCTAGCTGAAGATGAAGCTGATTGATCGATGTCGTCTGAACATGATGTAGATACCGGATTCTGGATGCAAGGTGATCCAATGAGACATAGTATTACGCTTTATCCCTAACTTTTGCCTGGACCGCCCTTTCGGGTTTTCAGTCCACCGGGATACCCATTTTTGCCCAAGCCGCCTTTTCAGGTTTTCGACTTGCCGGGTGTACAGATTTTTTCATTTCATCCCTTCATTTTGCCCAAACCCTTTTGGTTCGCCGGGAAGCCCTAATTTTTGCCTAGGTATGTCAACCTAGCGGGTCTTTTTTTCATGCGTAGTATCTTTTTACTATGTGTGCATTGGCGGGGTGAGGAAGGTCGTCACCATCCATGGTAGTTAGAATCATGGCTCCTCCTGAGAACACATGTTTAACCACAAACGGCCCTTCATACGTAGGGGTCCATTTGCCCCTTGGATCACTCTGAGGAAGGATGATGCGCTTGATTACCAGATCCCCAACTTGATATTCTTGTGGTCTGACCTTTTTGTTAAATACCCTGATCATCCATTTTTGGTACGTCTGACCATGACAAATAGCAGTAAGTCTCTTTTCGTCAATTAAGTTTAGCTGATCAAGTCGTGTCTGGATCCAATCATCTTCGCTCAGATCTGCGTCCTTCATTATCCGGAGAGAGGGTATCTGCACTTCGATCGGTAAGACTGCCTCCATACCGTAGACCAAGGAGAAAGGAGTTGCCCCGGTTGACGTCCTTGCTGAGGTACGGTACCCATGAAGAGCGAACGGTAACATCTCGTGCCAATCTTTATAAGTCACTGTCATCTTCTGCACAATTTTCTTAATATTTTTATATGCTGCTTCTACAGCCCCATTCATCTTCGGCCGGTAGGGAGAAGAGTTGTGGTGCTGTATTTTAAATTGCTCTCAGAGCTCAGTGATCATCTTGTTATTAAGGTTGGTACCGTTGTCAGTAATAATTCTTTCAGGGACGCCGTATCGACAGATCAGGTTATGCCGAATGAACCGTGCCACAACGTTCTTGGTTACTGTAGCGTAGGAAGCTGCTTCAACCCACTTCGTGAAGTAATCAATCGCTACCAGGATGAAGCGATGCCCATTGGATGCCGTAGGTTTAATCTCACAGATCATATCTATGCTCCACATTGCAAACGGCCAAGGTGCTGTCAAGACATTCAGAGGAACTGGAGGAACATGCACCTTGTGTGCATAAATCTGGCATTTGTGACATGTCCGAGAATGTTGGTAGCAGTCGGCTTCCATTGTGGACCAGAAATACCCTGCCCGAAGGATCTTCTTTGCCATAGTGTGTCCACTGGAATGTGTTCCGAAGGTCCCTTCATGTAGCTCTTCCATGATCCTTTCTGCTTCAGTTTTATCCACACAACGCAGTAAGGTCGAATCATGGTTTCGCTTATACAGAATGCCGTTTCTAAGGAAGAACTTCACTGCGAACCTTCTCAGGAACTTCTTGTCGTTGACAGATGCACCTTCAGGGTATTCCTGAGCTTCCAAGTATCTCTTCACCTCATGGTACCAAGGCTTCTCGGTCACCAATTCAGTCTCAAGATCACAACAGTATGCCGGTTCGTCCAATTTCCAGATAATGACCCAGGGAGCCTAATTGTCCCATTTGACTTTGAACATGGAAGACATCGTAGCCAACGCGTCCGCCAACTGATTCTCCTCTCTCGAGAAGTGTTCAAAAGTTATCTCCGTGAAGTGGGGGATCAATGTCAACACACATTCTTTGTAAGGAATCAGATCCGGATGTTTCGTATCCCACTCGCCTTTGATTTGATTGATCACGAGAGCGGAATCTCCGAAGACACTCAGAAACTTGATCCTTAAGTAAATTGCAGCTTGCAGACCCATGATGCATGCCTCATACTCCGCCATGTTGTTGGTGCAGTTGGAACATAGCCGGGCAGTGAGTGGAGTATGAGTGCCTTGAGGGGATATGATCACAGCGCCGATGCCGTTACCCAAAGCGTTGGAGGCTCCGTCAAAGTGCATAGACCATCGGGATCCTTCCTCAGGTCCTTCATCCGGTCCAGGTACTTCACAATCAGTCACTATCATGATGCTCTCGTCGGGAAACTCGAAGTTCATTGACTGATAGTTGTCTACTGCCTGATGTGCCAAGTGATCTGCCAATACACTTCCTTTGATAGCTTTCTGAGTCGTGTACTGGATGTCGTATTCTGTCAAGATCATTTGCCATCTTGCTATTCTCCCAGACAGAGCAGGCTTTTCAAATATGTACTTTATTGGATCCATCTTTGAGATCAACAAGGTAGTGTGAGTCAGCATATACTGTCTCAGCCGGCGAGCAGCCCATACCAAAGCGCAGCAAGTTTTCTCGAGCAGTGAGTATCGGGTCTCACAGTCGGTAAACTTTTTGCTAAGATAATAAATGGCATGCTCTTTTCGGCCAGACTCGTCATGCTGCCCCAGCACACACCCCATTTAGTTGTCAAGTACTGTCAGGTATAATATCAGAGGTATCCCTTCAACCGGTGGCATAAGAATGGGTGGTTCTTGGAGATACTCTTTGATTCTGTCAAAAGCGGCCTGACATTCATCATTCCAACGTACTACCTGATCTTTCTTCAGCAGCTTGAAGATTGGCTCACAGGTAGCAGTTAGATGCGAGATGAACCGGGCAATGTAATTCAGACGTCCTAGAAAGCCTCTGACTTCTTTTTTTGTCCTGGGAACTGGCATCTCTTGAATGGCTTTAACCTTGGCAGGGTCCACCTGAATACCCTTGTCACTCACAACGAACCCTAACAACTTTCCAGATCTTACCCCGAAGGTGCACTTGTTCGGGTTCAACCTCAGCTTGTACAGTTTCAGACGGTCAAATAACTTCTGCAGATGATCAAGGTGTTCCTCCTCAGTTTGGGACCTTACAATCATGTCATCGACATACACTTCTATCTCATGATGGATCATGTCATGAAACAAAGCAACCATGGCACGTTGGTAGGTTGCCCCAGCATTTTTCAATCCAAAAGGCATGACCTTGTAGCAGAAGGTGCCCCACTGAGTAACAAAGGTAGTTTTATCCATGTCTTCAGGAGCCATCTTGATCTGATTATAGCCTGAAAAACCATCCATGAAAGAGAACACCTTATGCTGAGCAGTATTGTCAACCAGGACATCAATGTGAGGTAGGGGAAATCATCCTTGGGGCTGGCCCTGTTCAGATCCCTGTAGTCAACACACATTCTGACCTTACCATCTTTCTTCGGTACTGGCACCACGTTGGCAACCCACTGAGGGTAAGAAGTCACTGCAAGAAACCCGTCATCAAACTGTTTCATAACCTCGGCTTTGATCTTCTCAGACATCTCTGGACGCATACGGCGGACCTTTTGCTTAACCGGAGGGCAGTCTTCCTTGGTAGGCAAATGATGGACCACAATGTCGGTATCCAACCCGGGCATGTCTTCGTAGGACCAGGCAAAGATTTCCATGTAGTCATGCAGCATCTGAGTCAACCGTTGCTTCACGCTGAGCTCTAGGTTGGCACCAATCTTGACTTCCTTCCTATTTGCCTCAGTACCCAGATTTATCGTTTCCACTGGCTCTTCATGTTGTTGAATTGCCCTCTCTTCCTAGAGTAACAGTCTTGCAAGTTTGCCAGGCACTTCACAATCATCTTCACCTTCGTCTTCGGCTAAGTTATTCGGATTTTCGAAGTCATAAATGGCAGTAGCAGAGTCGTTACCAGTGAGATCCAGAGTGGATTGAAACCTGTATGAGTGAGTGTGTGTAAATACAGCTGGTTTTCAATATATAAAGAAAAGAAAGAAAGAAAAGGAGCATAAGATTTGAAGTGCGAGGAAACGTCCAAGGTCTTTATTCATGATATATGAAATGACAATTAATATGCCCTCACAAATGAAGCCACGGTGCCCCGGGTAAGACACTGGGCCATAGAGTTTCAATTCATTGTTTATTACAAATAACAAAAACAAAGGAATTCATTACTTCGTAACAAAAGTGACAGGTAGGTTGTCTTTTGCAATCCAATTGCTAGGTCCATTGTCGGTCGTTGGATAAATCCAGCTGTCGAACTCAGCTTCATCCACTTCATCATCCTCCCTGATAGCATTCACTCCATGGTTAGGCATGGGAGCAGTCACCACATTGGGCTTCTCAGGTGCCTCAAACTGTACCTCCTTGGCATCAATAAGGTCTTGCACCTTGTTCCTTAAGGCCCAGCAATCATCAGTGGAATGCCCCGAGCTATCGGAGTGATAAGCACAGCGGGCATTTGGATTTTACTTGGGAGAGGCAGTATTCACAACCTTCGGGGCCTCTCTAACAGTCACCAAATTGGTGGATAGCAACTGCGGCAAGATTTGCGATAGAGTCATACTTAGACGGGTAAACTCTCTTCTGGGTCTTTCAGCCCTGGGTGGATTGGTTTGCCGAGGAGCGGCAGCAGGCTTTGCAATCATCACCGCGTTGACAAATTGGTGGCGTTCTGGTTTCTCTTGCCTCCTAGGCCCATACACAGTACTGGCCTCCTTTTTAAAGGGTTTCTTCTCAGCACTTGAAGATGCACCTTTCTGAATTTTACCGGACTTCATTCCAGCCTCTATTCTCTCCCCAGACAGAATAAGATCAGTGAACCCTGCAGACGAATTACCGATAAGATGATTGAAAAATGGCCCAGATAGGGTCCCCAAGAACATATCCACCAGCTCACGGTCTGTTAACGGAGGCTGCACCCTGCCAGCCAGATCCCTCAACTTTTGTGCATACTCTTTAAAACCTTCGCTTGATCCTAGCGACATACCCTGGAGTTGGGTACGTGTAGGAGCAAGGTCGGAATTATATTGATACTGCTTGTAAAAAGCAGTAGCCAACTCCTCCCAGTTACGAACTTTGGTCCCATCCAGCTGATAGAACCATTCGAGATGAGTCCCTGAAAGACTCTCCTGGAAGAAGTGGATCCACAAGTTCTTGTCCACTATGTACGGTTGAATCTTCCGCACATAAGATCTGAGGTGTAGCTTGGGGCAAGACGCCCCGTCATACTTGGTGAAAGATGGTGCCTTAAACTTGTGAGGAATAATCACACCAGTAGATAATCCCAAGTCTCCGAAATCCATCCCAGGCACTTGTTGGATCTCCATTGCATTCAGTCTGTCTTCCAACTGCTTATACCGGTCTTCAGCAGGAGGATACTGTTCCTCATTAAAGTCAGTCTCGTTGTTAGAGACTACTGGACTTGAAGCCTTTCCCCCCTGGGGACTGCCTTTGCCTACAGAAGAACCAGCTTCTTCATTCTGCAGAGTGTTACCAAACCTCCGGCCCGAGTTGAAAAGAACAATTCTCTTCTTCTTCTTCTCCTTCTTCAGGAGTAAAGCCTCCAGCTCTTCTTGGCCTTGAGCCAAACCCATGATCAGCTCTTGAAATTGCGCGTTCTGCGCCTGAAGGGCCTTGATAGACATCTCGGTTGATGATGAGTCAGGGTTCATGATGCTGAAATAAACAGCGAAGAACAGTAAGCAACCTGAAAAGAAGGATACCTGCTATGCACATGATGAATGGAATGCGTATGATTTATGTTTTCAAAGACAATCGGGAATCAACTTTGTAAACAAAAAGGAACATACTTCATTAGATTCAACTTTGAAATTTAAATTGTTCAACAGATTGCCCTTAGGCGTTACATAAAAGGGAAATACTGAAAAGGGAAATAAAACTGTAAAAGAACATCCAGAACTCCTTATTGATCCCAGGGTCTCCTCTTCTCAGTACGGATGTAGTCATTCAGAGCTCGCTCATTCTCCAACTGCTTTGTCAGCTTCTGGATCTTCAATTCCTGCTCATTGAATTTTTCCCGATACGAATCCCGTTCTTCTCGCAGTTGCGACCAAGACCTCTTTAATGTCTCATAATTAGTAGGTATCTGAGGAGGGAGGACAGTTGGAGGAGCCCCATCTTTGTCAGGATACTCAAGAATGACGGGTCTGACAGCTTCGTACGACATACCTAACTTCTGAGCACGGATGCAAACCCATTTGTAGTAGGCTTCCATAGGTAGAGAAGTCTTTGGCCCCAACTCTTGTGGGTCAGCTTTATGAACTCTGTCCCAAGCCTTGATGAACTTACGACGCAGCTCGTCACTATCCACCTAAAACTCAAAACTGATGTGAGGCACCAACATCTCATGAGGCCCTGCTCTTCTGGCCCTTCCAAACTGACGGAGAGCTAGACATGGATTATATGAGATTCCTCCTTGAGTACCAATCAAAGGAACATTAGGGTATTCTCCGCAACGATCAATAACAGCTACCTCATCCAAACCTCTGAGAGTCCAAATGATGTCCTTATCAGTGAGAGACATTAACCTATGAGCCCAACCTTTTCCTTCTTGATTCTTCAGTACAAACTTAGGGAGGTGCGAAATAAACCACCTCGCCAACAAAGGGATACAACACCACAAAGTTCCTCGTCTTCGGGCAGTACGAGCATAAAGTTGTTGCAGGATGTCACCCAAGAGAGTGGGCACAGGGTTCTGAGACATAAAGATCCTTATAGCAGTGACGTTGATGAAGTTGTCAGGATTAGGAAACAAGACTAGCCCATAGATTAAGAGAGCCAAGATGTCTTCATATGCCCTAAAGTCCAAGTCATTCCAGAAACTGTTAGCTTTACCAATCAGAAACTTGGCCAAGAAACCCTTAACTCCGCTTCTAGTCACCCAGTTGTCCATTACTTCTTGATGGGTCAAGGGAAGAGCTGCAGTAACCTCCTCAAGCCTGAGGGTATTTTCCCAACCAGTAAAGGGAGTCTGATCCAAGATAGGGATACCAAGAAAATCAGAGAACTCTTCCAGGGTAGGGACCAGCTGGAAGTCTTGAAAGGTGAAGCACTGGTACAAAGGGTCATAGAACTGGGTCAGGACACTCATCAACTGTTGATCCCGCTTTGCAGTGACTAAAATGAGAAGAGAACCATGCCTCTGGATGAAGGAAGTGGTATTTGGAATCCTGCTAACCAACTCTTCAAGCAACTCAGGTGGGTGAACAAAGTTGAACCGGATAGTATTCCTTCGCATAGGCATCATGATGTCCTACAAAACAGAGCAAAGGTGAAACCCTCTTGTCTTTGAAATGGTCAGTCCTTATGCAGGATGCATGCAATGATTATGATGGCATGATGTTATGATAAAGCACACCACAAATATTTACAAAGGCAAACATGATAAGGCACACAAGTCACACAAGACAAGCCCTTAGAGTTTAGGCCAGCATGAGGTCTAGGTATTACCCTCTTTCAGTTTGTTGGTTCATACCTGTCCTATCAAAAGTAACCGATTTCTTAGAGGATCCCAATATCATTGACTACCCTCAATCGGTCATAACTCCAGCATCGCAATCTTTTCTTGCGGCCAGAACCATCACGAGAGTTTAGCCTCAATGGGCGTAGCATACTGCTACTGTTCTATTGGCCAAGTTGTGTCATTTAAGGTTCTAAGGTCGGTTGGTGCTTAATGACTCCTCAGAAGACCCATATTCTCCTCGTTGCGACACAAGGGATATCGGTACAGACCAAGGCGCCACACCAACGTAGCCACTGCTTCACCCATGCCGGTCTACGCCGGACAGGTCCCTCACAGCTTATGCTACCTAACAGGGTATCCCCAGATCCGAGTTAGGATCTATGTAACTCCGATGCAACCCACAATTTAAAGCAAACAAAGCATAACAATTGAAAACACAGTTATGAACTATCCTAAGGTACACCTCACTTTATAAGTTGTCCCCAGGAGAGACGCCAGTTCTATTATCGGTGGATCTGGAACTGACTGTTTAACGCTGGTTCGCGAAATATCGCGGAAGCAAGAGTCGCCACCGTCTTTTATTTTCTCCAAATGGAAAGGACAAAAGCACAGAAAAATTCCTTATTGAGATTAGTTCTCGGTTCGGGAGGTAGATTTATAGAAAGGGAAGGTGTTAGCACCCTTTCTATCCATGGTTATCCATGGGCTCTTAGATACTTGGTCATTGTGTTTTCAAAAGTGTTTGCTTTTCAAAGTGTGAGTGGGTTTGAAAAAGTTTCGTTTAAAGATTTCAGATCGACTCTTGTATCAGTCCTCAAGAGTGTTTGAAAAATTGTTTTGAAAGTGTCGGTGTGAAAAGAGTTTTGATTGTTTTTTAGAGCAAGTATCTATGAGTCATCTACCTACCCTAAGGAATTAGGCTGTGTAAATGTCCTTAAGGTAGTGCCATCCCACCATTGAGAGGTAGGTAGCACCACCGTTGGAGGTGTTCGGGTCAATTCGTTTTTAGGGACAGTGTGGTCACCAGAGCAACAGTAGGACACCTTAGAAGCTACCCTTATGCCATTGATCCTTTTTTAATTCCGAGGCAACCGTTTCGAGGCAACTGGATCATGTCATGGACATAAGGACTTACTAAAACGTCCTATACTCGACGACCACGTTTCGAAGGCAAGGCAACAATGAGGAGTACCCTAAGAGTGGTGTGTGAATTGTGTGTTCTTTTCAATTATTGTTTGTCTTGTCATGCATCGGTGATCTACGCTTTGATTTTATTTTTGGCCATTCATTCTTTCATGCAAATTATTAGCAGTTAAAAAGTGCGGGAAGATAAACGTCCTACGCTATTACAAAGGCGCGGGTCTACATCGCCAAATTAAACCAAGACCCGATTTGAATAAATAAAATGCGGAAAAATAAATATCCTAATTAATCTATTACAAGGCTTTGGGGCAAGTACATAAATTTCACAAAGAAAAATAAACGCGCGAAGAGAAAATCATATTCGAAGGTGCGAGGGCGTTGGACCCTTTGAGGAAATCAAATCGAAATTATTAAATTAATTAAATTAAATAAAGGAAAGGACTTATTTTTTTTTATGTTTTTGTGTTTATGGAATTTAATGAGAATAAAGAAAATTAATATTGAAAGAAATCCTAATTCTAAATTGTTTTTAATTATAAAAAAAATGTTTAAGTTGTAACCTAATTTAACCCTAATTAATTAAATGGCATATTTATTTACAAAAATAATTAATAATTCATAATGGTGAAAAAGGAAAAAAAGAATAAAAGTATAAAAACCCTAATTTCTACATTTTTTAGTTTATTTAAAGAAAATTAGAATTAACCTAAAATTAAACTAATTAGTTATTAGAATTTTATTTACAAAATATTGATTAAAAAATAAATGAACATATTTTTATTTTTTATAGTTTCTGATTTTTTTGTACTTTTATGTTATAAAAATTAATTTGTGGAATTAAATAAACAATTAATATAATTAAAATAAATGAAAGAAAAGAAAAAAAAGAAGAGAAGAAAATGCAAACAGATGGGGGTGTTGACCCAATGGAGGAGGTGAATTTGCAGCAATTGAGCCCATTTGAAAGAGGCATTTTTTTGACTTTTCTGGCTTGTATGCACATGGTTGACTGAGGGTACATGGTGGACTGCGTTATCTGACCATTAGATGAATCTCCCTGGCACGTGGCAGGCACAAACGTTGAGGCCTATGGTACTCCCTTGAGTGTGGTGATCACCTGAACATGTAAACATAAAAAATATAGAGGAATATGGGGACCTGGGGATCGAACCCAGGTCCCAAGGCTTGCAAACATCACTTTCCACCAACTGAGCCATTTAGCAACTTTGTTATTATAATGGAAAACAATTAATATAATAAAAAATAAGGGTTAGTGATATGAAGACAAAAAACACGCCAGCTTTTTGAACCGGCCAACCATAGTCCAACACCTAATCTTCTTCTCCCTAGATTCGTTTTCACCTGAAAAAATATAGAATGGATAGCGGGGGTTTTAAACCCCCACTAAGTGAAGAACACAAAAATAGCGATTAGGCCCTGGGCTCATATAAATTGAGCGCGAGGCATGGTTTTGAATCATCAGGAAGCCCTGATTCTAATGGCATAGGTCTTGTTGTCTGATTTTTCCAGAAGAGGAAAGCCCCAAATTCAAACCTCCGAAAACCTAGAAAACGTCAATGGCATCTTTCTATACAAGCACTATTAATCCAATTTAATGGCACCATTAGCTTTAGTGAGTTCATGTTAGTGCAAAACAATCATTAGAATGCATTAATATGGCATGAAATTGTAAATACAAATATGTAAAATATCAAGAACAGGGCGGCTTCATTCTACCGATTCTTGAGGTTAGAGGCTGTGGTTTTGATTCAGAAAGCTTCCTTGATGTGTCATGAATGTAATGGAATCGTTCTTTGGCTTGGAAAAGTGCTCTATGTCTGTTTTCAGTTTTCAATTTTTTTGACAAAAAATGCAAAGTGATTCTTTGGTTTGAGGCGCAGCTCCCAGGTTCTTGTGATTAGGTTTAGGTTTCTGTATGTATATGGAATGATTTTGGTCAAAAATCCAAGCCCAACAACCATGTATTCAATGCTTTTGAGATTTGATTTCAATGGTATCTTTTTCAATCTTTTTCATGTCCTTTTGATGCCAATCATTGCCAATCACCTTTATTCTTTCCTTATTGAATAGTGCACGAAATCTTGAGTGAATTCTATGCACAAAAAGATTTGAAAAGCATGGATTAGTATTTTTCTTATAATTAATTTTAATTAAATGAATTAAATAAATTAAATATTCAAATAATTAATTAAAAATAGGAAAATAACTTCCCTTTGGGTCAATGGGTCGTGCATAGCTTTTGGGTGATGATTCTTGGAAGAAATTGAGGCCCATTAGCAATTTTGAGGTATTTGAAGTAAAGTTGACTTTTCAAAATTCTCAAAAATTTCCCAACTTCCACAAGGCATATCTTGCTCAATTTTTAAGCTTTGATCATGTTCTTAGACATTTTGGAAAGGTCTTGAAGTCCTCTAACCAATGCATTTGGTACCATGTCATTTTGACTTACCAATCTCAAGTTATGGTCTTTGACTTAAAGTGCCTTTTTGTTGACTTTTGAAAATGACCTATAATGTTGAGATTGATAACTTTTTGTGAGAGCATTTCTTGGACTTGAAGTGCGAAGATGAGTTGTAGGAAATGTCATTCTCTTCAAAATGAGCTTTGGATGGAATTTTTCTGATAAACCATGTGGAAGTTATGCCCTGGTCAATTTACAGTTGACTTTTTCAACTGTCCAAAAATAGAAACTTTTGCATCTTGAGACTTTTTGAGCCATGCTTTGAGAATCATGATCAAGAATTGATCAAATGATGTTTGTGGCTTAAAAATAAGATGTTGACCAAAAATTTTGACTTTTGACTGTCAAATGACCATTTTGCCCCTGCAGTTGACTGTAGGGCAATTAGGGTTTCTGACTGTGCAACTTGGTGCTGTGAGTCTTGAAACCTTGCATCTGGATGCTTGACAATGTTTATAGGCATGTGGGACTTGTTTGGACCCTTGGAAACTTCAATTTCTTTGCCAGAACCAAAACCCTAGTTTTTGACTGTTAGGAGGCCATTGAGCTGTGCAACTCTTGAGAGATTGTGAAGCATGCTCTTTGCAAATCTTGAAGAATATGGGAGGGAAAATTTTGGGGTACAACATTCATCAACCTCCATAACCAAAAAGAAGAGTCTGCAAGTTGACTTCTCCAGACCATTCCAGCCATCCATAGCTCAAGCTAGGCATTACATTAGCTTCCTGGGAAATTGAGGAAGTTAACCTAATCATCACCATCACTTGAAACAAGCTCAAACTCATTTCACGATTTCCAGTTTTTGAGGTATTTTTATGAACTTATATCTCTTCATTTAGGCATTATTAAGCTTGCATTTTCAAAGATAAAATGTAGATATCATTTCCCTGAAGCTGTACATATTCATAATTTTCATTTATATGGTATGAGCTTAGAGAATTTTAGGTTTGAATCTCTGAAAAGTTAGGTCAGGATTTGGTAATTTTAGAAATTCTTGCTCATCTTTGAAAATTAGTTTAAGTTATTTACATATTCAGAATCATAGTGAAATTTCTAACAAGTTTGATGTTGGAAGTTTTGTGAATGGATGAGAAATGAGTGAGTTACAGGAACCATGGCTGGAGGTTGAAGATGAAGTCATTTCTAGGACTAAATTTATGTTATATATTTATGGTTTTATTTAAGTTAACGGATGTATAGCCACCCCAGTGGTAAGGCAGCGCGCGTTTCATATCAAGGGTGTGGGTTCAAGCCCCAGCGCTGCCACTTTTTGCTTTTTTTCTATCATTTTCTCTCTTTGGCATAACTATGCACGCTTTGGCCTAAGGCCATTGGACTCTATCTTTTTACTGAAACAAACCCCCCTGCCTGCTTGTCACAACACAGGCCCAACCTTTTTTTATTTTATTTTTCTGATTACAAAACACCATTGGACCAGGCTTCAAAAAACTGTTTTTCTAACAAACTCCCAAATTCCATTTCAAACCCCCCTGACTTTTTTTATAGTTTATTTTATTCTATTTTTCTTTATCATTTTTATTATTATTATTATTATTATTATTTTTATTAATAAAAATCTAAAAAATAGTTTATTTATTTATATATCTAATATATTTATATTCATTTATATTCATTTATATTTTATTCATTTAAAAAACAAAAAAACAAAAATATTTTCTTAAAAAAACTTAATTTCTTTTTCTTAATAAATTAATAATTAGATTTAAGTTTAGTTATTTTCTTTTTTAATTAAAATCAACTTAGAATTTAGGTTTCTATTAATTAATTAATTTCCATACTATTTTTATTAAACGTAAACCCTTTTCTAAAAAAACCTAAAAATGCTTTCTAATTTAATTTCTTTTCTTAATTAATTTAGGTTTAACTTTCTTAATTTTAGTTAATTATTTGTTTTAGTTAATTAGGTCAAAACTAAACATTTTCCTCAAAAACCAAACAAAAATCCATTTCTTTTCCATTTACATCTTTGCACATTATATTTATTCATTTCTTGTACATTATTCAATATGGTTGTAATAGATAATTAGGTTTAATTTCTTGCAATCGCTATTTGTAAATTTGTATACCCCATCCCCAAATGATGTAATAGCATAGTAAATTTACTTTCTGCAATTTACCGCTTTCATATAAATGCTAGTAATTAGGGTTTGTATGGAAAGATAAAATCAACAAGTAGATAATCCTAATCCAAGATTAAATACATGAAAATCAAACACTATTCATACATGCACCCTTAGGGTAATTCCACTTGTTGCCTTACAAAAATGGTCATGTTATGCATGTGGGATGTCTTAGCAAAAACAATAAAAAATACAAGATCATAGTCCCTCGATGACGCTTCAAATGTTGCCTTTCAAATGATCTTAGTCCCTCAAAGAGAAATGTTAAGATATCTCACAACATTGATATCATGACTATACGATGACCCACGCCCATCCCTTTACATCCAAAGATAAGGCTTCTTACCAATCAATGGTAAGATAGCAATATTAAAGGAAAGGGGAAATGAATAAAAGACTTTTTGAGTAGGTAGAAACGTTCTTAGTTGCTTTCTCACTTTCAAAACAAACACACACCAAACACTTTCAAAACATGAAATATTTTCAAAAGTCCAACACTTTGTATAAGTTCTTACGAAACGAGAACCATTACAAAGTTTGCCTAAACGAATGCGCCTTTTGAAAAATACTTTCAAAAACCACCACAAAGTACATTTTCAAACAAAGCAAGTGATCTAGAAAGAAACTAAGAGCCCATAGATAACTATGGATGAAAAGGGTGCTAACACCTTCCCTTTTCATAATCTACCCCCCGAACTTAAGAAATAATCTCAAAGGTCTTTCCTGTTCTTTTCCACCTTTCCTTTTGGATAAAAGAAAAGTCGGTGGCGAATCTTGCTAACTGCAACAATTACAATCAAACGCAAAACATCCCAAGTCAGTTCTCCTACCGTATTACACAGAGTATGACTCATCCTTGTGTTTCAAGAATTTTACCCATGTCCATCGGCTATAATCATCAACGATGACAAGTCCATATTTCTTACCATTGACAGAAGTAGTTTTCACTGATCCAAATAAGTCAATGTGAAAAAGTTCTAATGGCCTAGAAGTAAAAACAATCTCTTTAGCTAAGAAATTGGTTTTTGAAAATTTTCCTTTCTGACAAGCTTCACAAAGGGCATCTGATGTATACTTCAGATTGGGCAAACCTCTTATTAATCCAAATTAATTTAGTTGAGAAATCTTTCTCAAGCTAACATCACCCAGACATTGATATCAGACCCATTTCTCTTCTTGAACAGTCAGAAGACATTTTATATTTTGATTTTTCAAATCCAATAATCTTATTTTGTAAATATTGTTCTTCCTCTTACCGTTGAATAGAACTGAGTCATCCTTCTGACTAACAGCTTTACAGGATGTTTGATTAAAAATGACGTCATAACCATTGGTACTAAGTTGACTGATTGACAATAAGTTATGCATCAGACCCTCGACTAAAAGAACATTGTTAATATAAGGGAATTTACCATTACCAATTGTTCTAGAGCCAATGATCTTTCCCTTATGATTGTCTCAAAACCCAACAACGCCTCCATACTTAAGTTCCAAATATTGGATCATATGTATTTCGCCCGTCATGTGTCACAAGCATCCACTATCCAGGTACCATGACTGGTGTTTCAGTGGCATCATCAAGGAAATCTGTAATATACATTATATGATCCTTAGGTACCCACTTTCCAGGTCCTCTTTTGTTAGAAGTTCCAGAGGTTCTCACACCTTTGGAATTTTGTGCAACAGGATAATCATGTGAAATTTGTGCATGATACTTTGGTTTAGAAGTTTCTTTCTGTGTCTGTGTTTTTGTACAGTAGTATCAGAACCTTCTTGTTCTGGACATTTCAAATCTGTGCCAACAAGTAAAGAATGTTCAGAAAGAAGTTTTGGTTTGACATTCAGAGTTTCATCAATTTTCTTTGATGGTCTTGAATATCCCAAGCCTCTACTTCCATTTCTACTAACACCATAGATCATTGAAGCCATTTTGCTTCTATCTATGCTTTTAGCAAGTAAGTGTTGAAAAGCTCTATCATATCTTATTACTTTGTCAGTAACGGATGTGTTAGAGAAAATCTCTTCTTCTAATCTAGAAACTTTACTTTTCAGAGTGATGTTTGATTTTTCTAAAACAAATAGTTTTTCATTTAAGTCAGAAATATTTTGCTCATATATAGTAGTGTTCTCAGAAGTAGCAACAAAACTCTTTTTCAAGATTTTATGTTTACTTAGAAGAGATTGATACCTTTTCATTAATTCAGATAAACTAATTTCAAGTTCAGAATGAGATAAGGAAGAAAGTACCTCTTTGTCTTCATCAGAGTCTGACTCATAGTTAAGTGCCAGTTCGTCTTCTGATGCTGCTTCTTCCTTGCTGGTCCTGGCCATGAATGCCATGTTTGCATGCTCTTCATCAGAATCTTCATCTTCTGATTCTGAATCATCCCATGTTTCCATGAGACCCTTATTAGCTTTGTAAGCCTTCATAGGCTTTTTGTCTTTCTTAAGCTTTGGACAATCATTTTTGTAATGTCCAGGCTCGTTGCATTCAAAGAAAGTAACTCCTTTTCCAGAAGTATTCCTTTGACCGGAAGTGGATTCACCTCTTCCATATGTCCTTTGTTGACCTTTGAACTTACTTTATATGTGCTTCTAGATTTGACTTATTCTTCTGGATATTAGAGAGAGTTCACCATCATCTGAATTTGTGATACGGTGGCAGAACCGACTGTTATATTGGTTTTGAATTTGTAATCGCAAATGTGGAGATAAGCAAGAGTATCCACCGAATTTTCTTTTATCCAACAAAGGAAAGGGTGAAAAGAACAGAAAAATACCTTTCGAGATTTATTTCTGAGTAAGGGGGGTAGATTATGGAAAGGGAAGGTGTTAGCACCCTTTCCATCTGTAGTTATCTACAGGCTCTTATATGCTTAGCTCATTTGAAAAATACCTTGTGCTTTGTGTGTTTGAAAAGTATTTTGAAATAAAGCGCCTTAGTATGGCGAACTTTGTAATGTTTCTCGGATTCTTAGAGAACGTATATAAAGTGTTTTGAAAAATATTTTTGAAAGAAGTTTTGTGTTTGTGTAAAAATTTGTTTTGGGCATAACATCTAAGGACTATCTACTTTTACTCGAAAGTTTGTTCTTTTCCTCTTTTCCTTTAGATAGTGCTATCCTACTATTAGTGAGTAGGTAGCCCTAGTCGTTGGATGTTTGAGGGACATTCGAAGGGGAATCGTATAGTCACAAAGGCAACTGGGAAAGAAACTTTAGTAACCACCATAGGGTTTTAAGATCATACCGAGGCAACATCGAGAGGGCCATTTTTGATCTTTTAAACCAGAGGGTAGCCACTAAAGTCTCTCATGTTTCGAGAGTTGTGACTGTTTTCCGAAGGCAACAAAAGTAGGGATACCCTAGAGGTGTATATGTGAGAGTGTGTTGTATTCAGTTATTTTATCTTTGCATTAGGTTTGCTAGTGTTTGATTATTATGTTCTTGCCATACAATCCTATTATTCATGTATCTAAACAGTTTAATAGTTTGCAGGAATTTAAAATGCCGAAAGATAAATCCTAAACTATTACAAGGCTTCGGGAGGGGGGAATAATTACAAGTCCAAAACTTGGGGAAAGTAAAAAAATAGTAAATGTCCTAATTCTTCTATTACATCCTATAATCAGATACAATAATATGAAATAAGTGTGAAAGTAAGTAAGCGCGCGCGAAATGGAAATGACGTCTAAAACCCTAAGAATTATGAAATCTTTTTTGTTGTTTTTGTTTATTTGGGAAAGAATATTAAATCACATTAAATATAATTAATTAAAAAAAGGAAATTATTAATTTAAAAAAAAGTCTAACGTTTTTGGCATTTTTTATTTATGAAAAGAATTGAAATTAATTAGTCTTAATTCTAATTGATTTTTAAATAAGAAAAGTCAAAATAATTAAATAAGTTAATTTATAAAATTAAGTTTAATTAAGAAAATACTAAAATCTATTATTTTGTGATTTTATGTTTGATTTACTGATTAAATAAATAAAAAAGATTTAAAGAAATAATTAATTAAAATGTATAAAATAAATATAAAATAAAATGTATAAAATAATTGGAAATAGTTTTGGCATTTGGGCTGGTGTTTTAGTTTTCCTTGAAGCCCAAGATTTCATGAAGCCATGTCCACATTCATTTAAATTTAAAAATATGACAAGTTTCCTTGTTTTTGGCCAAAGTTACAAATTTCATTCATGGCTTTGAAACATTTGCTTTAAGGTTGTTTAAACCTTTGTTTTCTTGTCTCCTCATTCCTCTCTATATAAACTAGCATCTAGCAAGCATTTCAACATACCTACATAACCTAGAGAGAGCTCTACCATTTTTGCAAAATGATCAAAAGCGGTAAAAATTTGAAACCCACTTTGCAGATACTTTTGGTACGAACTAGTAATCATACATTGCTCTTGAGGTTCTCAGGGACTCGTTCCAACCATCCTCAAAGCTTGCAAGGACCCAGATCACCGGATCCAAGCTATCACCGTTTTGGTATAATCTCAAATTCGAATCTCTATTTTTATTAATTATTGAATGTTCTAATGTGTGTTTATGAGTTCCTGGATATCCTTAGAGCATGTTAGGGGAATTACATGGAATGCATGACATCTAAACATGAGATACCATGTACCATCAAGTACTGCCCACACTGAATCCAAGGATAGACCTGGGCTTCACAATCGGGGCTTAGCGAAATTTCAATTGCACCCCCCCCCATTCTACTTCAGCCGTCAAGCCCAATTCTTTTCTTTTTGCTTTATTTAATTATTTCATCTCTTAATCATTTTAATTATAATAATAAAAAAAAACTCACAAAAAAATTTAGGCTTAGACATTTTTAATTAAATAATTAATTTTTTTAAATTAATTAATTAAAACTTTAACCTTTGTCTTAATTAAAAATAAATTAGAATTTAAGTCTAATTACTTTCTTTTCATAATAAAAAAACCACAAAAAAGACTTAGTTTATTTTTATTAATTTAATTTTCTAAGTAGACTTTAGGATAATTAATTTAATTATTTTTCTTCAATCAAAATCAACAAAAAAGATTTTTCTTATTAGGTTTTAGACGAACTTTCAACCTTTCGCACGTTATTTATTTCTCGCATCTTTATATTCATGTAACTACATACTGAATGTAATGATTAATAGGATTTTATCTCCTTTCTTTATTTTCCTTCTCCCAATTTTCGTACATTATAAATATCCCCCTCCCCGAAAGCCATGTAATAGTTTAGATTTACACTTTCCGCACTTTATTTTTTGTACAATATTACTGCTAGTAACTAGGCGTGTAAGAAAAGACTGAAATCAAATGTTAGCAAACTTAACAAAAAGACAAAAATAACTGAATATAACACACTTGCACATATACACCTCTAGGGTACCCCACTTTGGTTGCCTTCAGAAATAAAACAGTCATGAGGCAGAAACGCTTTAGAAAAGACCCATAAATTAAAAGATCATAGTCCCTCGATGACCCTATAGTTGCCTTCTCGGTAAATGATCTAGTCCCTAAACAAAATTGCTAAAGGGTCTCCACAAGTTGCCTTCATGACTGTAACGTCCCTTTCGAATGTCCCTAATACATCCAACGATAGGGCTACCTACTCACTAATAGTAGGATACCACTGTCTAAAGGATAGGAGGAAAAGAATGACCCTTTTCGAGTATAAAAGTAGATAGCTATAAGAAGTTTGCTCAAAAAACATTTTTGCACTTACATAAATATTACTTTTCGAAAGAAATTTTCAAACATTTGCTTTGTTAACACTCTTGAGGATTGATACAAGAGTTAAACGCAAAGAAAATCGCCGCACTAAGGCATTTTCCAAACATTTTCAAAATACACAAAGCACAAAGTTATTTCAAAATGAGAAAACCTCTAAGATCCCGTAGATAACTACAGATGGAAAGGGTTCTAACACCTTCCCTTTCCATAATCTACCCCCCTTACTCAGAAAGAAAACTCGGCGGTGACTCTTGCTTACCGCAACATTTGCGAACACAAATGAAAAACCAGTATTAAACAGTCGGTTCTGCCACCGTATCATAGAACTGGAAACTCTATTGGGACAAGGCTTTACAAAAGCGGGGTTACCTTAGAGTTAGTTCATTATTTAACTGCTTTTTGTGCTTTGTTTTCTTTACCTTTGGAGGTTATGTTTGGGTTACTATAGATCCTA